>JADRCO010003049.1:0-11317 GCA_021464525.1 Rhizophagus sp. LPA8_4_AMF
TCATGGGTTAATCCAAAATCATTAATTCGTTATAAGTGCTCTACAATAGAAAGTCCTTCGCTACGCTCGGACAATAAGACCCTAATAATCTAAAATCGTTAAACTAAATAAAAATTAAAAAATATGAAATATTATTCCTGTAGAAAATTTAGTGGTAATACTGGGTAGATTAAATCGTCACATCCTTATTGGTAGCGTTAATCTGATGTAAGAATTGAAACACAACATATATAATATATACACAATACTTGATATAAACTCGCGAATCGCGATATAACGAATCACGTGACATTTAACCATCAAATACGACGTTATAATAAAGATTGTTTGACCCAGAACTAAAGTAATTGTCATTATAATAAAAATAAAAATAAAAATAAAAAATAAACTAAATCCTTTAAAATTCTTCGCTATAACAATTGAGGTGAAAACCGGAGGGTTCGTTAGTACATCGAGAGATGGGGACTGGCTTTCATGATTACTTAAGGAATGCATAATTAAGATAAATAAGTACGGTCAACCATATGACCGTATGACCGAAAAATTTTTAATAAATACTCATAATTTATTTCTTTTTACTGATAAATTATTTTTTTTACTGAGCCACGATGTACACGATGTATCCGAAGAGGTTTTTAAAAGTATATTTATACCCTCAAGCTTTCTAAAGTTTTCTCAAACTTCTTTCTCTAAAAAATTCATTTTATCTCTTTATAGAAAAATATTCAATATGTGTTTTTCCTTAAATTGTTTACTTCTAGGCGAGAAATCTGATAATTCTTTCTCGGTTATCATTGGCGCAGCAATCATTATTTCTAATAATAATATCAACCATGAGAATATTCAAATTTCGCATATCAAGTCTCTTGTCTTTAATGAAATAAGTGGCAAACTTAAATCACTTAATATTAACAATTCTACCAGTCTGAAACTTTGGAAGGTCGATGGTGAAAAGGTTGAAAATAACGAAAATAAACTTAAAGGATTTTCTACCGAAAATGACATTAAAAATGATCTTGGAGGCGAGTATATGAAGCCTAAACACTTTCTTAGCAGATATTTTACTGAGGATAATTTTAAAAACAAAGTAATCGATAAGGAGGCAATTCACATCATCGTGCAAGTGCCCGCTAGTGTAAGTGTATCCCAATGTTTTACCACTCAAACATGAAATTTTATTGTCATTCACTGTATCACATTTGCTAATACTTGTGTTCTCTTTCTGTTTCTTATTATAAAATACTACCCAATAATACATTACTTACGTTCATTGTTATTTTGTTTTCTATATCGCAGCCTTTTATGACAATGATCTTATCGGTGCTATAATGGGTTTGCAACATTGTCAGTCTTATAAGTCGTATTTTTTGAAAATCTTCTTTCTCTTTACTGTTTATTCTTGTTTCTAGGTGATTTGCGAGAGACTTTTCTTCATGTTGATCATGTCAATGAATTTATATTTACGAACTGGCTAAGAAACTCATCGTAATTTGGAAACATTCACATGACTTTTCACTCGAAACTCTGAGCGACCCATATGTTAAGCTGAAACAGAGCCCTTCAATATTCAAACACGCCTACCCTATGGTGTTACTGAAGCGACGTGTAATCAAATCGATCTTTGCCTCCCTCCTTTTGAAGCGAATGCTGAAATTAGCTATGAGAATCCCTTATACCACGATCCGCAATTTCAAGAGACCGTTAATTTGGTGTGAGAGAAAATTGAAGAGAGCGAAGAGAGCATACAAAATGTTATTGTACTTACCGGAGTCTCAGGAGGGGGGGGAAACGTCAACCACATTCGCAATTGCTGCAGAACAATGGGGAATACATGTGGACTGTTCCCATCTTATTTCAGACTATAATAATGGCTTGTCTAATGAACTCGATCAAATTAAAGCGAATTGTCCACCTTTCAGTAATGTCACACTCCAGATGAAGGCACTTTGTAATCTCGACATAGCGATAGCATTCGTTTCACGTGGATTAATACTAATCATAATGATTGTACAGAAAAAAATCAAAACACCAAAGGATTGGCTATTAGCACAACTTCATGGTTTAGATATGAATAGTATATTCCTTATTTCCCGAAACCTGTCAGGACTAAGCAAAGATGAATGTTCGTTACTCATACGTTGCATTAATAAATGTCTTAATATTAAACGGATCCTCTTTATCCAAGATGAAGCACAATGTCTTTGTCGACCTGAATTTGGAGAATACACTGGAAGTGGTGAAGCGAACAAACCATGGAATCTTTTGCAGGCCTACATTCATCACATGGCCAGTTTTGAAGTTACACACATTGTTTCTGGCACTACTATGATTATGACAAGCGGAATAGCTCTAGTCACTAGTGTTGGAAAATTTAATTCACCTCGAAATTTGTATCTTGTGTTGAAACTCCCTTATCTCTTACCTGATGATGTTATACAAGTTCTCAACAGTGTAATCAATATGGATGGAGTTAGTTCTGAAACTCTTTCTTATTTAGGAAATTATCTCAAGGGATGACCCCGAAACTGTGCATCATTTGTAAAAATGCTAATTGACCGACCAGAACTGATAAAAGATAAAAATGATGAAATGATTAGAACTAGTAAGAGATGGCACAAGGAAATATCTGATACAATGGTAGGATATTTGCGTAATACCACCAGTACTTTATCAATCGGAGGGGTCAACCCAATAAAAGCGATTATTGATGTTATTTGTTGCCGAGTTATTAATAGTGGATCAGCTGGTGCTAAACTACTTCGACATGGAATTCTTCCTGCCAAGTCGCCACCTTTCATTGCCCTTCTTCCTCATATGATTGACTCAAGTTCGTTTGAAGTCAATCTAGAATTAGAGTCTTACATTGTTACGAGCATTGAGAAATATTTGAAGTTATATAGCAAAGAAACTTTAACAGATTGTTATTTAAGTCATGTTTTACAACGTCTTGGGACCTCTCAGTCAATTGGTAGCGAGCCTGATGCTGCCTTTGCAGCAGCAATTATTGAGAAACGTGGTTGTAACGTGCTTGAAGAACTTAAAAAGTGGACTGATGATCCTCATTTCAACTTTCCGGGATGGATCACGCCTGAAATGCAGTTTGTCACAGAAACAAATCTTTCAAATACTGTTTCATTGCATGATTATGTTAATGACATATACACTCAGTCATTCAAGTACAGTAAAAATGCTATCCAACCAGGGCATTTTGCAGGTTCAGATCTTGTACTCTCACTTGTAGATGAATCAGACAAATCTAAAAATGTGGTCTTGTTATCATTATGTTCCACTATCTAAAAAAGAAATTCCAAAAAGCAAGGTTAAAAAGCAAGCTTTCAAGGTGTGCCTGGAGTTTCAGTACATGGAGAGCTTGGAAGAAATAAAAGGAAATAAGAGACCCAATGATAAAGAAGAATCTGGATTCCAGAGCAAGAAAATGAAGTTAGATTATAGCCAAGACGAAGGAGAGAGAAGTGTTATAATTGGCCTTACTAGCAATTTTCAGAAACCTTATGGAAAGAGTGATAAATCTCTTCCCGCCACTATTGATGATGTTGATGATAAACGTCTTTATGAGGACAAAAACTACGATTTGGATTATGATGAAACTTATAAGTCTTACCGAATATCCAAAAAACCTAAACATGCAGAACTTCACCACAAAATTGCAGAACTTATGACAGACAATAACATTAGTGGCAATGTGACTGATAAAAGAAAATGCATTCACATTTTAGTTGAGTTACCACACAGATCTTCACCAAAATCAAAATAAAGGCCAGATATCTTTCGATATGACAAAAACGGTAATCTTATAGTCATTGTAGATGACCGCAACATAAGACAAGTTTTTGGAGAAAAGATAGCGGATATGATAATGATGAGAATTCAAACAAATTCTTAAATTGATACGATTGAATCATAATTTTTTGTACAAGTCAGATAAAGTTTTCACATAAAGTCCTATTTTACAGCTTGTAATGTGTATAAAAAAAAACATTACATGCACCGATTCTTGGTAGTTTTCAGTAATGATGCTAAACAGCAAGTTTTTAAATAAAGTTTGAGCCTTTCTACTTCACCACTTGTATGTATGTGTGTATGTGTGTAAAAGAAAAAATAGACAAAATACAGCATTACGTGTGCCGATTTTTCTTAGTATTTTATTTATAAGATCCGAAACTATACTACAATGAAAGAAATTATCTATAAATATGCGTATTTATTAAAGCACATTATTTTTTTTATTTGTCGAATAAAAATTGGGTCACAGCCTGTGATACATGATTAAGTATAGAAAAATTGTACGTATGTAGTAAAAAAAAAATCATACATACGTATATAAATCATACTTTTTTACCAGCCTCGCCATACGCTCTTTCAATCCTTGAAGACCTATGCAATGACGCTTGCTCCTTCTTTAAAATATGAAAATAAAAATTTAAATATTGTTATATTAGCATGTCATTATTTATATGTATTTATCTTTAAATAAATAAATAATAAACATAATCATATATAAACTTTTTGCAAAAATGTATTCGTGTTCTTTATTAAATTTTTAACTTTATTTTTTTTATTTTCTCGCAGAACTTAAGTAAAAAAAGTTGAAGCTGCAAAATACTAAATTACCTATAAAAAATTATATAGGTTTTCTTGCCTACATTATAATCCTAATTCCTTTTTCTTTACTAAATTAGCTAATTCCAATATATTTGGATCAATGCATTCACAGTATTTTATGCCCATGCATTTTCTTTCTTTTTTTAATGCTAATATTACCAAAATATAGGCAGTCCTTGATTGATCCTTGACCTCTACTACCAAATGAATATTGGATCTAAAGAAAAGTATTTAACTATTAAATAAATTATTAAGTAAAACAACCAATAAAATTAAATTAAAAGAATTCTTTTTACATTATTCCAACAATCTCTTGGTTTAGTCCATTCTATAACATTGCAACTCCAGCTTCTGATGTCTTTGGTATTTGTACTTTTGATTGGGAATTGTAGAATAAATGACTATTTTAACACTTGTTTTTTATGAAAACACCGTAATAGAATCCTCTTCCTCTTCATTTAAATCACTATCATTATCACCTTCATCATGCAAATTATTAAAATTTATTAATATTTACATATTATTTATAATTCATTTACTTACAATTGAATATGAATTGATAATTTCTTCTACATCTGAGAGAACTATTACCATTTTATTAATTATCTTATTATTTTAATTGATGTAATTATTTCAATTAATGTGAAATTATTATATTTATGTAGTAAAATATTTATAAAAGATATTTTTTAAAAAAAAATAAATCTCGAATTGATAAAAAAATTAGGGAAAAAATAATTACGTAATTATATTTTTCATATTTAATATATTGTGTAATTGTTTATGTGTAACTGTTGATCAAATTTCGAATTATCATAATTATATGTTGTTTGTACGTAATAAAAAAATTAAATCATACTATCATACATACATATTATTATAAGTATATATGTATAATTAAAATCATACATACAAAGTAAAAATTCCACAAACATACTAACTTACAAATCATACTATGCTAATATTATATATACTCGAAAAAAAAGATTATTTGTAATACAGAATATGAAAATTTTTGTATACATATCCAATTGTTATAGATTATCTATCATTAAACAATATTGAAATTAGTTGCTTTAAATAACAAATGTTGCTTTAATCAAATTTATAGTTTTAAATAAACTACAAATGTACTAACCGGCAAAGGAAAAATCAAAAAATTGTCAGTGTAGTGAATAAAATAAGTCAATTCATCGATGTAGATAAGTAAAATCACATGGTAATGCTAAGCCACTCTATTCAAAATTTGTTCAAAAACTAATAAAAACGCTTCCTTCAATGTTTCCTTAAAATTATCTTTATAACTAAGAAATTACAGAAGAAAAAAATAAAGAACAAAATTTTGTTATAAAAAGAAAGTAATATAAATAAAAAGGACAACAAAAGAATAAAAAATAAAATAAAGTCATTGTCATTGACTATAATCATTCATATTCATATAGCTCATAATATGACCTACCTCAAGTTAGATGGGTTGCAACTATGCTGGGTGGGTTGGGATGATTTTTTTGTATTTAATATTTTTGTCTAAGCGTAAGGTAAGATTAACATTAAAATATAAACATTCTATAATTACGATGAAATAAAATGCAGTGAATTAATAAACGTAACAGATTTATAGCATAAGATTATCCTGGCTGTAATTACTTTACAGCATTTTATTTTCTTCATTTTGGACTAGAGTTTATATCCGTTATCCATTAAAAACCGGATATCCGCAGATATTTTGATATCCGGATTGAATGGATACGGATTGAATGGATACAGAATTCTGGATATCCGGATAATCCGTCGGATATCCGGATATTATCCGTTAAGAATAACTCAGACCAACTTTATAATGCCGGCCAGAATTATGCTGAAATATTTCCTTTTTTGGAAACTTATGTTACACAAGCTCTTTTTTAGAAAAATATTTTTTGTGGAATGCTATCGCCAAAAATGGAAATGATCTTCTTACCAGGTGTAATTCTGGTCAGAATTATAAATTTGGCCTGAATTAGTCATAATTAGGATATCCGGATAGTACTCGGATTATCCGGATAATATCCAGATAAATTAGCTGGATATCCGGATGGACGGATATAAACTCTATTTTGGACAAATGACCATTTTTAAAAACTTTCGTTCTAGTTCTTTTTTTTTTTTTGTGCAATATATTCGTAGTACAAAAATAATGAAAATATAAACTAGATCGAGCTCACCAGGGGTCGAACCTGGAATCTCCTGATTCGTAGTCAGGCGCCTTATCCATTTGGCCATGAGCCCGCGAAGAACATATAATTACATTGTTTAAGAGACTTTTATTTATCTTATAGGTGACTTTATATTTATCTCATATGTCATCATTTCAAAGAAAAATAGATGTGCAATATAAATTTTGTAATAAATGAGATAATAAACGAAAAAAGTTGAATTCAAATTAATAAATTAATAGATAGTGGGAAAATGAATTTGAAAACATTTGTTTGTAAATACATTAAAATATAAGTATAAATAAATGGTATTTAAAATCTATTGAATAAAAAATCAAACTTATAAATAGGAAACAATATACAGTATACCTTATAAGTTACTAATAATGTCATTTAATTCAAGAAAATTTTCTCTTAAAAAATATTTGTCCTCAAAAGCTTCTGGAACATTATTTAGGTAATATGGTAATAATAAATGATCCGATTTAGGAAAATAAATTCGGGTTTCACAATGAATTCTTGCAGTAGATCCTATAAGTCGAACATAATCTATTTGCTATTGTATGTAAAGAAATAGTGACGTTATTACATTATATACAGTATTTGAAACATTTGAATGAAAATCATACCATATCAATAGAACCAAATGTCTCAATTGAAAATAGCATCCATTTTGAAAAATGCAAGTTTAAAGAGAAAAATAATACATATTCAATCCAACCTAATCCCTCAAGTTTTAATAAATCCTAGTATTCCAGTTTATATGCGTGCATTTTATGAGAGTAATGAGACTTATTTGATTGTAAAATTAAATGAATTGATTAATAGATATAAATGCAGTAAGTTAAAAAATTCCATTATCAACTAAACTTACATTAATATCAAAAATAAAATTCACAAAAACAGATGGAAAATTTATTTTTTTGACATTTATTTTACAAACTATATCATAGTACACATTAGGATCAAGTTTTAAATCAATCGTGGGGAATCTTATATGAGCATTACTGTTTAAAGATAATACCCATCCTGATGAACTTATATTTTAAAATATCAAAATATCATTAATTTCATGATAAATTACTTAAATTTCAAATGGTATTATAAATATTTTACCTATTTATATTACTTTCCTGAAAAACATGAAGTTGATGACCCAAATTACAAAGGTTTGAAACAAAATAAACATGGTGTTCTGTAAATAACTCATTAAATTAGAATCTTTAGTTGATTTAAATAACAATAAATTATATATGTACATACTTTTAAACATATACATATTAAATTTACCAAAAGACTCTCCTCCAAGTCTAATAAATTCTCCATTACAATATAAATAATCTTTACACAAGTATGACCAAAAATTCGAATATTTTTTTAATAAATAAACAAATGAGATATCATCATTTAGCTTAAATAATATATTAAGATCTAATTTTGCATCATCATATTTTTTTAATTCAATATATATTTTGCATCTTATAAAAAGTAATGATTTATCATTAATAATATTAGTGAATTGATTAATCTTAACAATAAGATTATAATAATCTGGCTTTTGATAAGCATTAGAATTTTGATAAAGATAACGTACTGAGTCTTTTAAATACATTTTTTCTAAATCATTATTAGGATCTAACTCGATGCATTTTTTAAATGCTGCAACAGAACTATCAATATCTTCCATTCTGTAATAAATTAATCCTTTACAATAATACGCTAAAATATTTGAAATATCCAATTGTATAACTTTATTAAGATCTAATAAAGCTTTATTATGTTCTTTAAGAATGTAGTATATAATAGCCCTCTTATTCAAATTATGGACATTTTCTGGATCTACAGTAATTGCTTTTGTAAAATATATTATGGCGATATCATACTGTTCCAATTTACTTAAAATTTCTCCATAATAACATAAAATTAATGAATCTTTCTCGTTAATACTGAGCAATTTATTCAACATATTTAAAGTATTAGCGTAACTTCCTTGTTTTTCGTAAATACAAGCACAATACTTAAGACACAAACTATTAATTGGGTCATTTTTCAACATAATATCAAAATATTCTAAAGCATGCTCATCATCATTATTATTATAATAACTAATTCCAACCATTGTATGCAAGTTATTTATTTTACCATAATAATAGATCGAAGATGTTAAATCTCTTATTGCATCTTTGTAATTTCCTTGTTTAAATTGGATTTCTCCACGAATATACCAAGCAATAGGTTTTTTTCTTTCAACTTAATAGCCTCATTTAAATATAAATATGTTTGTTCATAATTATTGAGACGTCTATAAATATAAGCTAATATACATCTCATAGAATAACTTTCTGGAAAAGTTTTAAGAAATTCTTTACACCAAAATTCAGCATTTTTGTAATTTTTTCCTTTCAACTCTTTAATGGCACTTAGATATGTTGGATTCTGTTTTCTTCCAATTTGAAATATTGACTTTAATGATATATTTGGATTTAACTTATTTACTTTTGAAATTTTCTTTTTCTTAGTTGACATAATATCAACTTCTGAATCACCTGAATCACTATCATATTGTTTATTTATTGAATCTTCCAATTTAATTGAAGGTAAAATATGTCCAGATTCAAAAAATTGAGAGTAAAAATGCTTGTAAATAACATTATGTGGTAAATATCTAATGTCATTGTCTTCAATTGTTTCTCGACATTCAGGACATTGTTTTTGTTTTAATCTTTGAAAGTTATTAAATGATAATATATGTTGACATTTCAAAATACATAATTGATTTGTCGGCTCATAACCAATTGGACAAGTCATTTCATTTGCAATAATTTCTAAAATATTACTCGGTTTTGATACTCTTTCATTTGTTGAATATGTACTTTGATTCTCTTTTCTTTTTTCCTTTCATTTTCCTTTCCCATTGCCCTTTTCAATATCATTATTTAATAGATTGAAATCATCAGAGCACTTGTTTTTAACAAACGATAACAAATTTTGAAATTTTTCTGAAGAATCTGTTGAATTATTTATATTTAATTTTTGAATGTATTGATCAAAGTCAATTTCAATTATTGAAAACATTTGATTATTAATCTTATGTAAATGCAATAATATTTCAATTGCTTTAAATTGAATAAAACTGCTTGGAGCTTTATTAAGTGATTCAATTGCTAAATAATAACAAAGACCATGTGTAGATGCTCGAGTAGAATTTTGAATAAGATTTTGTGCAAGATCCAATATACCAAACCATAAAGAATGTGGTAAAGCAAGAGGTCCATTTCCAGCAAGATTATTAATAAAACTCCCAGTATTTTTCAATACCTTAAAAAGTTTATTTGATACTTCATCAAATTTAGATTGGAAATCTAAAATAGAATTATCAGCAATATCGATCCATTCTTTTTCTAAATAACCCCAAAAATATTCCATTAATACCATTTCTTGAAATTTTCTACTAATGCTCCCAGACCATTTGAATAGATTATGTTGAATTATCAACATAATTCTCCAATTTATATAATAAGATGCTACTGGATATTTAAATTTTACTCCTTTACGTAATTGAATAAGCATTGATAAGATTGAACAATTATCATTTGGAAGAGCAACTCCGGGAGCTATTGCTGATAGAACTCCTGGTGTAATATTTAACACAGCCTTAAGTAATTCTTTTGTTCTTCGTATAATTTCTTGAAACCAAGTCTCATCATGATCACGTAAACTATGTAATGTATCCCGTAAATGGATTAATAAGAAGTCAATATTATAATTTCGTTTATTAACAATATTTTCATTCTCTTTATTACCCAGTAGTTGATTGAATTGGTTAAATTCAGATTTATAATTATTATAAATCCCTTCTTGCATTACCCGTGTTGTTTTTTTATGAATTTCTGCAAATTTTGCTAAAGAATTATAAACTTTATCACGAAGTTCTTTACTTAAACGCATCGGTGTGAAACAGATTTTTTCCAAGACTGCAACCCAGGTACATAAGTGTAACTCCAACCTAGTTACACTTAATTTATCATAATAATCAAATGGTGTATGATCCGCCAAAATAACTAAAGAATTACGAAGAATTCCAGGTGAAAATTGATTAAGTGGATTTTCAAAAAGTAACTTAAGAGCAAGCAAATTATTTATTTTAATCAAATCTTTATTAATAAACTCTTCAGCCTTTTCATCGAGCATATCAAATTCATCTTCTAAATTATTGCTCTACATAAATTATTATTGCATAAAATGAGTTTAACCATCTCAATTTATCAAAATATTAAATAGACATACAAATTTTGCATACCTGATTTGAATTTCCTGTCATTTTATTTCTTATTGAAAACTCCAAGTCCAAAAATAAAAATAAAAATTAAGAATGCCATTGGTCCTAAATAGTATTGTTACACCAGTTCTAGTGTGTTTATAAAAATAAACTTGTATGTTATAATGTAAGCAGAAGGTTAATTATGATAATCAACTGAAATGTGAAGACAACAGCACCG
>JADRCO010003050.1:0-11316 GCA_021464525.1 Rhizophagus sp. LPA8_4_AMF
AGCAACTGCTGATCAAATTTTTCTGATTTTTTGAAAATAAACTAATTTTTAGTTGAAGAATCAATTTTTAGTATCTCTTTTGCTCTAGCGGCTCTGATTAAAAAGTCAATTTTTTTTTTCTCATTAAAATTAAATATTTATGTATAATTTTATTATTAATTAAGTAAAAAAATACTTCAAAATAGGTTTTTATCTAATTTTTAAAATAAGTATAAAATTGTTAATAAAAATAACTGATTTTATTAATTTATATGCGGTCGGTCATTTTTGGCAACCCACTATACAGTATATTACTATTCTAAACAAATAACATAAAAATTAAATATTTAAATAGATAGATATAAATTTTATATATTACTCTGCAAATTTATTTAAAATATAAAGTAAGATTATAAATAATATGTAATTTTAGTAATATAAAGTATGTGCTTACATATGATTATTAGTAATTTTCATATATACTACCTTTTTAAAGTATACGCAAATCTGCATAGTACATAATTATTTTTATATATATAAATATAAAATCTACACTAAAAATTTTTTTGCATATTATGTATGTAATATTTGAATATTACCTATAATAAGTTTCACGTATGATCCTATCTTATAGCATATTGTTTTCATATATATATTTAGATTTGAAAATTATACACTAATTATAAATATTATTTTTAAGTTATTTTAACTTATCTATTTTTAAATATGATTAGTAAAATCCATTTACTTATAAATAAAATCAAAAAATAGCATTTAAAATCTACTTTTTTCTCTAAGTAAACTTGCAGAATAGATTAGAAATAGTTAATTAATCTTGTAATCCTTGATCAGTTCTGACAATCATTAAAAAATTTTTGAAAAATTAATAAGGCTGTATTTCCAATTTTTTGTGACATAATAGAACTAATTAAAGATTGAAAAGTGATAAATTTTAGACTCAATTTAATTATCCAATTTAAAACTAAGCAGGTTTTTATTTACCATATATCACAGGTTACAGTACCTCCCTATATATAATACCCCTCAAAAAAGAAGTCCCATTCTCCATTGATTTTATTATTTAAATAATCCAACAAATATCTTAGGTGTGGTGTGTGACAGTAACTTAATAATTTTATAAGTTTTAAATATCCTATTTTAGTAGTAAAAATTCATGCAATAGTTAAGGAAGATACAGGGTCAAACCTCTGAAATTTGCAAGATACCCGAGATACTGTAGCTCATGATATATAGTAGTATTTATTGCTTTTTTTGGTCTTTACCAATAGTGTTCCAATCTGTTAACCGTTCATCCGTTTGAAATTCGGATATCCATCATCCGTCAGATAAATCAGATAGATCGGATGAGTATTTTTTTAACGGATCAGATGACAGATTGAGATCAGATGATATCAGATCATCCGTTTGATCCAGAACCCCTCAGTAATTCAGGCCAACTTATAATTCTGGCCAGAGTTACCACTTCCATTTTAGGAATTTTACATTACACAAAATTTTAAAAGGAAAGTTTTATAATTTCAGAGAAAATAAATTTGTGGAACGGCTATCATCAAAAATGGAAATAATCAACATATCCGTGAATCATAATTCTGGCTGGGATTATAAACTGGCCAGAATTATTACAGATCAATAGAAACAGATCATCTGATGGATGAATCGGATTAATCCGTTCAGATTCAGATTTTTCTTAATAGATGATCGGATCAGATGGATCACATGATTTTTGGATCATAGATGACGGATGATCTGCAGATTGGAACACTATTTACCAATTTTGTTTCTGCTAATTTTAAAAAAGAAGTAAAAAAAAAGTATAAAGGCCAATATTTGACATTTATAGTTTTTTAATTATACTTATTATATCTTAAAAATTCAAGGATGCATTCTTTATAACTTTTCTAAAGACTGAAAATAGGATCATTTAAAACTGAAAAATTGCTAACCATCCTTAGAATAAACTAAAATATACTTATTTTATGGTTTTTAAGTTTATATTTATAAAAAATTAATCAAATTATATGATACTTTCTAAAAGTTGAAATGGTCAAATTAGATGTTAAATAATTATTTATAATTATTAAAATTTAATAATAAAAGCATTTTAAAAATATCTTAACATTTAATGATCAGAATCTGATCTATAGTTCATCTAAATAATCTAATCATGATGAATTAAATGGTGATAAAATCATACCAATAGCATTAAAATTGACCATTCTATTAATATTTAAAAATTTAGATATTTTGCTTACAATTTCAGTAACTAGTAATCAGATTTTAATGATTTTAGTACCATTCAATTTGTCTTATTAAGAGGATTCAAATGATATGTATTTCATATCTCATATCTATAGGCAGCAAACAGTATTTCACTTTATTATAATTATAATCATAGTAGTATACAATTGATAATATAAAATTAACATAACAATTTTAGACAAAACAAAATTAAATAAAATAAATAGTCGCATAAAATGAAATATAGATTAAATTATCACAATACAATTTTATATGTTCTAACTTGAAATTTCTAGAACTAAGTTTCAGATCAATTATCTAAATTCAGAAATCTAATTAATTAAAAATTGGTACAAATGCATTTCAGAGAAGGACTGTTCGACTCATTAAAAAATCCAAAATATTATCTATTTAGAAATTATTTTGGATCCAAGTATTACTTGTATATTTATCTTAATTAATTTTAAAAAATTAATCTATATGTAAATATTATCAATTACAGATTGTTGATATATAGGTAAAATTCAGCAACTCTATATTTATAAAAGAGGCTATATTATATATAACCTTTTGACCTAGATCAGCTTTGCATATATATTTACAGGTAAAGATTGTTGATATATAAAAAAATTCTAAAACCACCAAATTTTGATTTACAGGAAAGAAGACTAGTCTATAACCAAAAAAATAACATACAGATAACTTACACTATAACTAATTCAATTAAACTATCACAAATTAAACAGAAAATTTGTTTAAAAATTTGTATATTGAACAGCACACTTTCACCCTAATATTATTATCAAATATATAACCAAATTCCTTATCTCTTAGAACTTATATTTGTAATAAGTAACTACCTTAGTTAAAGTCTTTAAAGAAAGATTATAATCAGAATAAATACTTTTTACATGCAAAAATAAAATGTGGAAGTATTTGTAATTAGGTAATATTCTACTTGTTTAAGATATTGGAGGTTGAGATAACACAAAAACCTGTTTCAGTACATATTGCAAGTTTTTGTATTCAACTGGTTTCAAAATAAAAGAAATGATATTACATTTATAGGTCATATAAAGTAGAGGTATGCTCTGGTGAAAACGTCCAATTTGTTCATTTAGTTAAAGTCACGTGACTTTGTCTATTATTGCCTTTTATGATATTAATATTACACAAATTTCCAAAACAACTATTTCTATTTTTAGAAAAATATTTTTTGTGAAATGGAATTGCCAAAAAAGGAAATAATCTGCATATGGGGACCCTTCTAGCAAAAGGGGGGGCTGGGCCAAAAAATTAAATTTGAGATTTCATAATATTCATAAGCTTATTGGCCTCACTTTTCAAAAAATATAATTTTTTTATTAATAATATATAATAAAAAAAATTATAATTTTAATATTTTTTATTATTTATATTTTACTTTTATGATATTAATAAGTTATGTAAATTTGTTGGAAAAAAACTATTACTTTTAATGAATTCCTTGCAAAAATTTACCTTAGTTTATAAAAAACTGATTCTAAAAATCTGAATTTTTGCATAATTAAGTAATGATTTGCAAAATCGATCATGTGACTTAAATTGCGATTTTCTCAAAACCTCGCAACTGGCCCATCCCCCTCTTTTGCTAGGGGGGTCCCCATATCATGATCAATATCATATGATCAGATGAAATGACAGATTGATCAGATGATCAGAGCATACTTTTAATATAAAGACAATGATTATTTGACATAACCGCAGCATAAGAAGTTCGACAGAAGATAGGATAAGAGAAGTAGAAGTCCAAATAAGAAGTAGTATATTTGTACAAGAACTTAATAAATATTTTAGTTTACAGTTAAAACTACCAAAAAGTGGCATATATTTTGTAAAAGCTTTATATTTATTAAGCAAAAATCATAAAATAAATGGAAATTTCTTAAATAATAGGTCTTCAGGATATTAGATCTGGTAAAAATATAGTCAAAAAATGTGAAATAAAGAATTTTAAATTAGGATATTTTCATTATAAGATGACGTGAAATAAAGAGAATGAATAAAAATCTACAAATCTACTGTTATTCAAAAAAACTAAGATTAAATCTTTATTTGATAATCAAGTAATAGGTAAGAATTCCCTTTTTGTGAATTGTACAATGTATTGAGGATCCCAAACATCTCATATATAACTCATAAATAACTTTTGCAAATTTGACCAAATTTAGCAAAATGTCATAAATAAGTTTTCGCAAATTTGGCCAAATTTAGCTTAATGTCATATTTTTAAGTTTTTACAAATTGGATCAAATAATACAAAGTCATCATGTATTTTTAAGTAAATTGACTCTATTTTCAGTATAATATGTGAAATTTTTTTTATCAATTTAACATGTGTAAAAATATGATAAACATATTAAATACATAATAATATATAAAAATATGTTAAAATACATTAAAATACATAATAATAAAGTTGTTTTTTATTAAATAATACCATTATTTTAATGCAAATTAATTATAACAGTAAAATTACAATTATTTATATTGTGTAATTTTAATTTTAGGGAGTATAGGACATGTTGCATTTTTTACATTTTGTATACACATTCTGCATATATATGCTTCTGTATAAAAATAAAAATTATATAATGAACTAAAATTTTTAAAGATGAATAGTTAGGGCAGAAGTAAGATTGCTTGTTGAAACTAGGAAGTTTAGCAAGTTAGCATAATGATGAAAGAGTAAAATTTAACGAAATTATATTAAAGTCTTATTAAAAAGTTGGCAAAACTAGTCAAATGCTGAAACTGCCGAAACTATATTAATAAATGGCAAAACTGAAGAAACTTTGCAAAACTATATTAAATTCATATTAAAATCTAAGTAAAACTAATCATAAAATTTTGGAGAGTTTAGTCAAACAATCTTAGGCGGAAGGTAGGAATAATTAAAGTATTTTTTTTAAAAAAAAATTTTTTTACAATTAAAGTTTTACACCAATTGATTAATTTTAAGTTTATTTTATATAGAAAATTTTTAAAAAATTTTATGATCATATTTTGAATTTTAGCAAATTACATATAAATTTAGTAGCCATAATTGAGTTTTTAGCAAATTATATTAATTTTAAAAGGAGCAAAAAGTGTTTAAATCTATGCAAATCAGTTATGAGTTGTATATGAAATATCCAGAGTTCTAGTAAGACTATTGCAACTTATAATTTTTATATACTAACAAAAAAGGAAATTAAATCTAATAATAGTAAAATTTAAAAGAAAAAAATATATTAATATAACAAGAAACTTTATTGGAAAATTATATATGTGAATAGATATATATTTTATATGAAGAGAATCTAACTATAAATATCCTTCAGACAAATTATTTGATTTTATTAAGCATAATATAAAATTTTAATTATTCACTTCCTCTTCTTTAATAATTATATAATATATATAAACTTTCTAATTTTAAAGATAATTATTTAATCAGAAAGATGATATTAATAATATTAATAAAATAACTACAGAATTATAAGATATGATTAATAAATTACAGAACTCTTTCTGATTACGTTTACAACCATTTTTTACTAATATTTTTTCGCAAAAAATTTTTATTTTTTCATTTTATTTTCTTTAAATAATATACTTTAAGCCTTTATAATACACTTTATTTTCTTTATATTCTTTAGTGTAGTTTTCTTTTTTATTTCTACTGACTTAGTTTTAGTAGCATACTTTAACTTTTAGTTTTTTCTTACGTTTATTTTACGAAGAAACAAACAATACGTATTAGACTGTTTCAACTTGATTGTTTGTTTAACATCCAGATTTTCTGAAAAGTTTGGGGATCTTCATTAAACAAACAAACATAATAAATCTTTGGAAATTTTGGAAAAATTTGGGTAATTTCAAAAAAATTTAATTTAAATTTTGAGGGGGCATTTAAACATATGTGTTGTTATATGTTTATTAAAACTTAGATTTTTAAGAAAATAGGGGGGGTGAGGTACGTTAAACAAACAATCAATTTGGAACGGCTTATCAAGACTTAAGCAAGAATATTATGGACAACTTTTATTATTAAGAACAATAACAACAGCCTTTTTTTCTAACGCTATAGAAAGACTCAACGAAGCCTTAAAAAATGAAGATTTTTTATACTTCCTTGGCAACTCCTCTAATTATACCAATAGATAGACGTGATATGAGTACTTAACTGAACTCTTAGATTCCTTAGCGGCCTGCCTAACACATCTTAAACCTGGAATATCAGCAAAAATAAGACAATATTTTGACTATCTCTACTTAGTTGTTTTTCCAAAAATCCCTTCCTCCTTTTTTTCTTCTCGTCGAAAATAGATACCCCTATTTTTTACTGGCAAACAACCCAAATAAAGCTGATATCAAAACGGGAAGGTGGTACTTTCAAATCAGATGGAATTTTCAAACTATTTCTGGATGCGTTTCTCAATAAGATCAAAACAAGTTTGGATGTGCCTGATCACGTGCCTCCTTCAGACCTATTTTTAGAATATGACGCAACCAATGAATCTCATTTGCTAAATCTTTCGATAAGCATAGAGAACACCATATTGGATACCTTTAATATGCAACATTAGATCTTGATTTGGTGTCTCATTTTTGGCTTCTTCTACATGGCTAGAGGAATTAGGAATAGAGATAAATTTTAGATGTTAGATGTAGTGGACCTGAAGTTCATTTTAATTTTCAATTTATATAGAGATTTTTTTTTATTTTTTCTTTTTGTTTTTTATCTTTTTTTCTTTTGTTCTTTTATTTTTGTTTCTCTTTTAACACTTTATAATATAGAATTTTCTTGGATGGGCTTTATATATTTAGTTACATATTTACTGTAAAAGGTGTAGAGCCTCTTATTCTTCAATAATATCATGAGCAGAAGAAGGTGATCTGCAGTTGCCATTATATTCATTTTGATTAAACATATTAAGTCTACCATATATGACAGCGAAGGAATTAATGATATTATCACACAATGAGCTGAAAGATCTTTGTGTAAAACAATATTGCTCGAGTGTTGAGATTCCTACTTCAGCAACTGTGCACAGATGACAATGGAGTTATGTGAACTAGCAGTATACACTTTTATTTTAAGGGGTTCGTGGAGTTTAAAAAATGTTTTTTCTTTTTTCTTTTTTTTTGCTATGACATAGTAGGTCCTTAAGTCAATCAACTAAAAAAGTAGGGCAATTGCTAAGATAGTGTGCTTTACCTCACATTTACCTACTGAGTGAATGGGCTCACTGACAGTACATACGTGAGGTTTTTCGAGAATGACGAGTAGTTTATTAATTCTTAAATTTGTATTAGTCTAGTTTTGATTTTTACCAAATGTATTACCTAGCTTTATCTGATATAAATAATTAATAAATGCACTGTGGCAAATAAAAAAAAAATTAATAAATTAAATTTAAAAAATCTTATTACAGCTAAAAAGTTTATTTATATTAATAATAAAATACCATTTAAAGATATTTTAGTTACAATAATTTCAAGTACTGAAAATGATAATGTAAAAGATAATGAAATATTAAAAGAAATAAACATTATTGAGAAGTCTTGAATAATTTAGAAAAAATGATTAGATATTTTAAATTCTAGAGAATTAAAGACTTTTAATATTTTAAGATCAAAAATTAATAGATGAATTTAAGATAATGCAAAATAAACTACATTAGATATAAATTATTTGTTTTAGGTTAAATACTTAAAATGTATAATTGTATAATTAAGTATATACATTAATAAATTTCAAAAAGTGTAAATATTCATTATAGTAAATAAAGTAATTGGATTGAGAATTTTTTATAATAAGCTTTAGCTGTAATAATTTTATAATCCCTTTTAAAATTATTACTATAATGGATAATAAATATATACTTTTTATAAAGATGATATAAAATCCTAAAAAATATATATAAAAATCATATATAAGTTTATGTAGTAAGACTTAATATTTTAATGTAGTTCTTTTTTTTTTTTAGATAATGCTAACCAGAATTTTATTATTATTTATTTTAGATACTAGCTAATATTATTGTATTTTAGTTCTAAAAGTTACTTACTTTAGGCTAAAATTTTGTTAATTATTTGTAATTTTTTCAGAATTCTAGTAATATATATAATATATTATATTTTATAAAATCATAAAAAAAATATTTTTTTTTATTTATTTAAAAAATATAAGTTAATTTCTAAAAAATTTCTTCTATAGGAATTTTTTTATCTGATTATAATAAATATGATTTTAAATAATTTAACAGTACTAATCTAATTAATTATTATATTTAATAGAAAATTTTTAAAATTTTTATTTTTTTTTTATAAAATATATAGCTAATATTTAGCATTAATTTTAATAATAAATCTAATGATATATTATATTGTATTTTATTAATAAATTACTTATAATTATAATATATTATTTTATTTTATATATTAAATATTAAAAAGATTTAACAGTTAAGGTTATTTTTAAATTAAATAATAGTACTAGTAATTTTTTAGTTTAAAATGAATAAAGATAATAATAGTAAATTTCTTAAAATGTAAATCAATCTTTATATAGAGTATCCAGAATTCTATATAATTATTTGATATATTATTTGAATTTAAACATTAAAATTTTCTATTTTAATTATTTATTGATTATTAATTATAAAATTTTATTCAGTAATTATATTTTAATAATTTTTATACCATTATATTTCTTTTATTAAAATAAATTAAATAGTAATAAAATCATCTTTATCTTTTTTACATTATTTATTTATCTATCTCAATTAATTAATTTTATATAAGTACATTTAAGTAAAATTTTTAATTGTTTAATGCATAGTATTACTAGTGTAAAACTATTTTATTTTTAAATATTTTAGATGTAATATCATTCATTCTGTATGCTTATTGATTAATTAGATTTTGTACATTTTATATATTATATGATATAAATAAATTAATTATAGTTCAGATTTGAACAGTTTGCATTTTTAGTATAAATAATATTGAAAAATTATTATATAATGAATCAAGTTAAAAAGTACAGGTCAGATATTATTTTTAAAAAGAAATATTCATTCAATAGAAGTTTTTGCAAAAGAATGGAATAAAATTGTATATTTTTTTATTTTAAAAATTATTATTATTTTTTTTTTTTTTCTGCAGTATATATTATACTTTATTAAAATTAATATAAATAACAATTTATGAAAGAAATATGAAATTTAGCTATCTAATATAATTAAGTACAACACTACCCATCATTTTAATAAACTCCATATATGTACTGTCGGTAGAACTGATTTCTATACGGGTAGAGTATGGGATACACTACTATCTTAGCAGAACTGCCCCATAGTCAAAGGAATATGGTGTCCAAAGCCCTACTGCACTGCAATTTTTAAAACCCCACTAACCCTCCAAAATATAAAAGATATACCGCTAGTTTACATAACTCCATTGTCACCTGCGTACAATTGCTGAAGTAGGAATTTCCCATAATAAGACAAAAATGGTTGGATTAATAAAAGAATCCTTCAGCCCATCATATAGTAATGTTATTAATTCTTTCACTAACATATACAAAAGAGTTGTTATATCCATCTATAATTATTGAGCTGGTAATTATAGATAGAATTTCCCACTGAATATGGAAATAAAACAGAAAACTCCACACCTTCCATATCAAATTAAAATATGAATTCAACAAATTCACCCAAGAAAATTCTATATTAAAAAGTAAAAATAAAAGAAAAATAAAAACAAAAGCAAAAGAAAAAATAAAATTTATATAAAATGAGAAAATAGAACCAAAAAGGAAACCAGCAATACAAAAAGATTGTATCCATTTATCTCTATCCTTCTGACGTGATATAAAAAGTCATCTATAAATTAGTCACAGATCCAAGTATACATCCAATTTAAAGGTGTTAAAAAATAACGTCCTATTCGAATATAAGAGAATCTAAGACCAAACGTTTATCTAATAAGAGTTAAAATTCAAAAAAGGATATAGGCTATACACGTCACGTGATAATTATTATTATTGATGATTTTGTATATAAAAATTATCTTTGTTTATGGTAATATATGCCAAAAACACGTCCAGGTCAAAATCGGAAGGAGGCTTAGTTTATGATGTAGTATAACTTTCCAAATAAGGCCAACCAAGTAAACACATTCTTTTGGAAAAAGGAGATGGGAGAGAAAAATGAAAAGAAGGCAGAGAAGGAGGCGGCAAAAACGAAAAAATATCCAAAAATCTTTCAAAGTTAATAACTACGCGTTTAAGAAAGGTAGTTCGTAGGTGTGCTAGTTCCTTATTAGCTTTATCTAACCATTCAACTAAAAGGTAATAACGCATAAAACCATTGGTATAATCACAAGTGTTGTTAGGAATCAAAGGAAGTCCTTATTTTTCAGGGCTTCTTGGACTCTTTCCATATTATACTATTTGTTGGTAATATCGCTTAAGCTTGAGAGACACGGTACTCTATAGGATATTCACTTAGAATAATAACTTATTGTTGTAGGTAACTTGCAAACCCAGAATAAAATTTAACAGACAGTCTACTAAGGCCTACTAAGAATAAACACCTTGAAGAAAATATTAAAAACGAATAAAACAAATAAAGAACAGTATATATTAAAGGCTTAAGGTGTATTTATTATAAAGAAAATAAAGAAAGCTAAAGAAAAATAAAATTTTTTAACGAAAAAATATTAATAAAAAAATGGTCGTAAATGCAATCGGAAAGAGTTCTTATTTTAAAAATTATATTAATTTATATATAAATAATAAAGTATTATTATTTAAATATATTTAGATTTTATTTTTAAAATAAAATAAAATAATTATATTTAATAAATTTTTAGAACTAATAGTTTAAATTAGTTTTTCATTATAAAAGAATATTTTTATATTTTATTATTATAGGTTAAATATATAAATACTTTTGCAAAATGTAATTTTTTTTGTTTGTTATTCTATATGGCAGGGACGATGATTTTTTTTATTTCACATTATAACACATAATCACAAAATTTTGT
>JADRCO010003051.1:0-11315 GCA_021464525.1 Rhizophagus sp. LPA8_4_AMF
TCAAATCAAATCAAATTCAAATCAAATTAAATTAAGCTGATTTGAATTTGTCAAATTCGAATCGAATTCAAATCAAATGTCAAATGTCAAATCAAATTGCGGAACCCTAATGTTTGTAGTATGCTAATCCAATTGATTTAAAAGGTTAACGAATCTGATAATAATCCTTCAAATATAGTAAAATATATGTATGATATACTACAAATCAGATTTTATCAAATCTAGATAATAACAAAATCCAGGAAATATGGGAGATAGCTATATAATGATAATATTATCAACAGCTAAACCACACCATGTAGCAATTTTTGCAGACACAACATCATTTTGACATATATAAATATTATTAACCAAGGGATGCTATGCCAACATCAATATCAAATTTTACTTCAATCTAATAAAGCTGTATTTCATATAGACTTCATTTATATATGTTGGTTTGAGTCTATACTATTTAAAACATCAAGATATGCCACAATTACTTAAGAAAATAAAACTTACTCAACCAAACCGTTGTATTACATTGATCAAATTTGAACAGGCAACGTTTATACATCAACTATTAAGAAAATGGCTGATAAAAGAATCGAATTTAGTAGTATGATGTCTATGACAAAAACTAGTGTCCAAATTGCTGTAATAAAAGGTGTAACATGGGAATTGACTGGACTTCTCACGTAATTTATAATGAAATATTAACGTGTCATAGGACTAAATATTGAAGAAGTTTAAGAAGGTCTTTCTTTAAAGAATAGTTGCTAACAACAATCATTAAAGCCGTTAGTTGTGATAAATAATAATAGTGTTTCAGAGATATCAAATCCAGAGTACTATAAGCCAAAAGGTCATTTCCTAAAATGTTATAAAGTGGAAACAAAAATGGCCAAGAATCAAAATATAACTTCTTCTTTCAAGACGTGTAGTTATTATTTAGAAAAAGATCATAATATTAGAAGTTGCGCAAAACATAAAGCTTCTGAATAGGTTGTTTAGTAAATATGGAATTTTGGTAGGATAGTTAATAAAAATACGCCTAAACATCTGGGCTATATGCTATATACATTGTATTACATTTGATTAGTTTAATCAAATTCTAGTATTACAATAGACGCGTGTATGTGATATGCCACAAATTTTTAGAGTTTAAGTTTAGAAATAGCAGCATTTATTGCCATTTATAAATAAATTAAATAAATTACATTTGTGGTAAATTTAACTGTTAATGCACTTTATTAATTATAATCGAAGTGATTTATATATCATCACGTGATAGCAGTAATGATCACTGCTGGTGATAAATAACAAACTCCTAATATATTATATTATATATATTCTTATATATATTTTTTTAGCCAATCAGAATTCAATTACGTGGGGATAGGGGGTCAAATTACTGTTAAATTACCACCAAATTTATATGTAAAATTCTACCCCTGTGACATTTAAGGGGTTGTGAAAAATAATTTTTTGGGAGGCAAAAAAAGCTGTCCAGATAAATATAAATAGCAAAAATGGTGTGGACGTGATGCTGGTGATGAATATTTTAGGGTCACATGGAGATAAAATATTTGGTAGTAATACTGGGGAAGACGGGGATCGGATCTCTAATTGAGCATAATTACGTGATTTCTGGCACGCCCTTATTCATTTGTCTATAAACTTTTGCAAATATAATTATTTTTTATCAAAACATAGTCAAAACTTCAAATAATACTATTATAACTCACAAATGATTGGCAAGTGTTTACTATTAATTTTATGCATTTTTTTTTTCATAATAATACTATGCAATTAAAATCTTTATTCCAAAAAAAATTTTTATTAAATATAAATTTATTGTATAGTACATTTATATGATTTATATACACTATTTATATTCAATAAATACTTGTAATATTATTTGATTTATATGGTTGATATTAAATACACAAAACTATTGTAAACTTAAAGATAACTTTTAAAAAACTGATTTCTAATTTCTAAAATATACATGAGTTTAGTTTAAAACTTAAACAGAAACCTGAAATATTTAAAACTGTTTTTATTAAAAAAAGTAAAAAGAAATATTAGTAATACTTCTTAAAGAAAATATTAAAAAATATTCTACTGATCGTCTGATCTGCATAGTATCCTAAACATCTCTCATACAACTCATAAGTAATATATAATAAAATATATTTTTGTAATAACTCAGTCAATATCTATGCTAGAAATGTGATCTTATTATCATTGGATTCCTCTTATTGAGACAAATTAAATAAATATAAGATTGTAAAATTTCAATCACTGAATAGCTTAAATACAGGAATATGTATGATAAGAAATTTTGAAATACTCTGTAATACACAATTTTGGCCAGAATTTACATATAAATTCTATACAAACTCAAATGTGACTTGTATGAGAGATGTTCAGGGTCTTATCTGCATACTTTAATAGCTAGTTCCAAAAGTCTGATTATAAACTTATAATAAAAAGAAAAAAAAAGAAATGAGTTATATTTCTTTAAAAAAATCAAAAAAATAACAAAAATCCCTTTAATTTCAAAAATCTGGTCTTGACTTTTATTTGGTAATTTTACAAAAAAAATAAAGATGTTAGTAAACTTTTTAAAAAATAATGAAAAAAATTTACTTTAATACAACCTACATATTGGGTAAGTGTTAAAAAAAAGGATCAATTAGATAATGGATTTCATTATTTATTTGATTCCTTTTTCAGCACTCACCTTATATCTTAATTCTAAAGTTTAGCTATATTGTATATCTGGCAGCCTTACTATAAAAAAAAGAAATAAGCTATTTTTTTAAAAAAAATAATAAAAACTCCTCTTTTCAGCCCTCTTTACCTTAATTCTTAATCTTTTTTCTGCAATTACCATTTTGAAATAAGATACTTTTTCTAAAAAAAAATAAGAAAAGGTAAGTCAAAAGAAAAAAAAATTAATAAAAATAATGATAAAAAAAAAACTGAAAATTAAAAAATATATTAATATTAATTATACCTCTTGCTTTCTTAAAAATCCATAATTACTATTCCAAAAAAAACACCATTGTAAGTAAAAAACAAAAAAAAAATCAAAGAGATGTAAAAGATTAATGTATTTTTGATATTTTTTATTATATTTTTAAGTCTATTAAAATTGCTATTCAGAAAGAAAAATTTAGATTAATTATCAATTTAATATAATTAATTAATTGATAATTAATCTAACATTAATTTAATAAAAAAAATATATTCAAATTTTACACAGTCATCATATATTTTTGAGCAATTTGACCCTATTTTCAATATAATATGTGAAAGAGCTTCTTTTTAAAACATTTAGTGCAAATTATTAAATAGAATTTAAAAAATGTACAACAATTTACTTATCTCTTATTCCTATTAAATTTTTAAGTTCTTAACATTTAGAAAGTAAACCAAGCAAAAAAAAACCATTTTTTACTATTTTTTTAAATTTATGATGTACTTACCCCTATACATATAAGATTAATGTTTTAAAGACTAATTTAGTATTATTTAAATAGAAAAGTTTCAATCCTATATTCTGGATCTAGATATATTCATGGACATCCCAAAGCACCAAAGACTGGGCATAAACAGGCAAAATAACATATAATATCTTCTTTCACCGGGAACTGTATAGTGGTTAAATTAATCCCTAAATTGTTGTAATATTGTTGTTGATGCTATTGTATTGATCCATAAATTAATAAGTATTACCATGGTTCTTGGCAAAAATGCTTCAAGTATATTCTTCCGGTATGTATTATTCTTGCGCAATAACAAATTCCTTTCTGTCAAATAAATATTTGACGGCAATTATACTATTTTTGCATATTATTTATTATTTGTCATATCACTTGGTGTTGCATTTAGCAAATTCAGAATAAAATTGGTCTTTTTAGAATTAAAAATAAGAATTATCTATCCATGATTTATTTTCTCTTTTATTAATTTATTTCGAAAAAATGCTTTATAAGAATTATAAATAAGGTAATTATTGAAATAAATCTTATCCTCTGTATGTGAATAAAATGAATTGAATGTATGCGTTATTTAAATTCTTAACAGATGCCAAAAAGAAATCATAAAAAATGAGAGAAAAGGAAGACACGTGCTTATCGATTAAAATCGATAAAGTGAATAATGAATGATCGGATTATTAAGTTTTTTTTTGATTCCCACTAAATATATTGTTTTTAATTGATTTTTTTTTTTAAAAAAAAAAAAAATCACATGGAGGAACACGTAAGTAGAATGAAGTTATATATGCAGAAAAAAAAAAAAAGATTTGAAAATATGCAAGAAAAAAAAAATGTTAATTTTTTTAAAAAATACTACAGATAAAAAAAAAAAAAAATTTTGGAAGAGTGAATTTAGAGGCCCTCATCCATAGCATCGCTGCCAGGATCTGATAAGTCGGTTCCGGCTTCAGAACCGAAAACTTCTCTGAATTCAGGCGATTCATAATCTGCCCGAAAAAAGATAGAGTTGGCGGTTGCAGCCGAACCAACAGAAACGACAGATGTCGTTCTGCTCATTCGAGCCCCATTTGAGACAGAGCTAAGGTCTGTTGAAGCCTTGCTCTTTTTGCTAGACTTTGTCGAGCTAGATGACCTCGTTCCGTTGTCAGAATCATGATCCTGTGCGACTTCCTCGTATTTCCTTTTTTCAACTTCTCGAACGGTCCGTGACCGTGTTGCGTAATGACTTGTTGTGGGCGTGCCATCATCTTGGAGGCTCAACGAACCTCGTCTTGATACGCTGGCGCCGGAGGATGCCGAAGATTCGGCATAATTAATTCGAGTGGTCCGGCGCGTACCACTTCTTGTGCGGCTAGCAACTATTTCAGAGTTTGCGTGCAGTAAAGCAACTCGTTGTGCCAATTTTTCTTGACGTGCCTTTCGAGCATCGCGCTTTTCTTTGAGCTAATGAAGATATGAAAGTTTATATTTATGTTAATAGTAATTAACAAAATTATTAATTATTAACGATGTTTACCTGAATTGTTTTTTTAACTTCAGGTATCAATTCTTCGACCAATCTTTTATAAAGATCTTTGTCGAGTTTTGCGGATGGCTTGATCTCTTTCGGATTGTTGATATAGTTTTCCACGTCTTCAACTGTTGTCGTTATTGCCTCCCAGATTACTTTAGCTTGCTTACTTTTGCCCTTACCTTTTAGAATTGTTTCTCGGTAAAGCCTTGCACCATCTACATATTGTTAATGAAAAATTTTATAACATCAATCAATCAATCAATCAATCAGCAACGCCAATTTTTATCTCTTTCTTACATAACTTTGATTAAAAAATCAATTTAACAAAGTATTACTTACAACCAAAATAATAATATTTTCTTCCTCTTCGATCGACGCCATATGGTTTTACTTCAAAGGCATTCTCCTCATTCTTTTTTCCATTTCTGTATTCAAATTCAACCATTTTATGGATTGTAAGATTATCTTGGAGTTGCCATGTAATAAGTTTATTCAATATCAGCACCTAAAGAAAAGAAATAGAAAATTAAATTCAGTTGGGATTATCATTTACATCATACAATAATATATACCTTATCCTCGACGCTGAGTTCATAATAGCTTTTGACTCTACGGAGTGGATTAAAATCTTTATAGAAATGATATCCTTTTTTAATTTTCTGATCAATCGTATCTGAAAGCAATTTTTGCCACCGCGATCGTCTTTGTGAATATAAAGAAAGATTTATATCAATAACTTACAAAGAAGAAAAATGTAAACAGAATATTATACTTACTCAATTAGCTTCTTGCGATTAAGATAACAGTTATTAAGAAAAGTGCAATGCAAATTCTCGATCAGGTCATTCTCATACTCGGCTGCTATAGATCGTTCTAACTCCTAGACAAGCAAAACATTAAAATTTTTATAGTCACAAGATAAAGAATCGCTGACATTACCTCTGGCCAGAATTCAATTCCTTTCAAAACAGACTTAAATTTATCACAGAAAGCGACAATATAGCAAGTTTCTTTCATAGAACGAACTATCAGTTCGTTTTCCGTAGTTGTGTTGGTTTCAGACGTAGTAGACATTGTAGAAAATACCGATAAAGTTGTATACAAAAATAATATAAACCAACTACATATAAAGCTCTATAATATTTATAATGAAAAAATTGTGTGAAAAAAAAGGTATTTTATAAGAGAAGAGATTAATTGTAAGTCGAAAGATCGAAATTAGTTGATCAAAAATTTATCAACTTCGCAATTTATTTTAGTTAATCACGAGAAGTGCGGCGCAGCTTTTGACATTCCTCCAATAATTATCTTCTACACATTATATCATGTTAAATATTTATTGTAGCATATCATATCTTTCATTTCTCATTTTTAATAAATTATAACCTTATTTTAGTTATTTATTAATTTCAACTTGTATGCTTTTTACTATGTAAGCTATTATTATCAAAAATTATTGTATTCAAATAAATGATTTAATAAATAATTTCACAATAAAAAGTTATATAAAGTAATGACCGTATTATTAATATATTAATAATTTAAGCATTAAAATATTTGTCTTCTAGATAATTATATGCTAAGCTTTTTACTAGTTTATACATAATTCTTTAATAAATTTACTAGTATTATTTTTTCATATATTACGCATTTTTATTCCTCTATTACAAATTCTCTTTCACATCTGAAACTGACGGTGATATCTGCAATGATTTTAATAAAAGGATATAAATAGAGGAAATTGGAAACAAGATTCAAATTTTGATTATAAAATATCTTGTATTTATTAACATATTATTAAATTTCATTATTATATTATTTCAAAAGAAAATTTTGATTTAACTTAGAATTTTATTCGTGCTTATCTAAGGTAAATTATTATCGTTTTTAATAAGATGGAAATTGTGATATATTGGTAAAACTTTATAAAATTAAAGAGGGCATGTGTATTTGTAGTTGTGGTGATAGAAAATTTAAGTACTTAATGATACGATAAAAATGTTCCTTCAAAATGATAAAGATCTATTGAATTGTAAAATCTGAAATATATATATATTTATATATAAATTAATAAAAGCACTTAATAAACCATTTAATAAAAGAAAAAAATTTTTATTCAGTATATTGTCATAAAAGAAATTAAAAAAATATATATATTTAGGTGTAGGATATTGTCGTCAGCCCAGTGTGATCTTTTTTCTGGGGGAGGTTTCAATTTCTTTCTTAGTAAAGCCTGATTTATCTTGTACTTTATCCAGCTCATCAATATCGTTTGTGTCACATTTTGCCCGTTTACTACTATACTTCTCGGACTTTCCCAAATCATCCATTTTTTCGTTCTGTTGCTCAACCTCCTTATTTTTTCGTTTATTACGTGGTTTTCGTTTTGGCGGTTCGATTTTTTTTTCTTGAATAAAGTCAAACACGGTTCCCTCAGGCGGTTTATAAGGTTCTTCCACGTAATTTTGAATCCAATTAACTGAAGCTAAAAGGTCTTGTTCTGGAACATAACCCGGAATAATCCAATATTGTTCGATTCTACTATCTTTTTCTTCCAATTTTGGTACATACGAAATTAACTCGAGAAGTAATCTGATTATGGGATCACTATCAAGTGCTTTCCTTTGTTCTTCATTTTCATACTTGATTATATAATCCAATGGTTCTTGACCATCTGCAGCTTTACTTCGTTTTCGGACAACCATATGCATAGTTGTCTGAAGCCATTGTAATATTGGCAATTTTCCCTCATTAACAAGTATGGCGACAACCACTCCAATTTTTGATGGCCAATCAAGAAAAGACTTGCACTCAAATTCAACAATATTTAGATGCTTCTTTTGGAATTTACGTGGCTTTCTAGTTTTTAATGTTTTATCATAATTTTCAGATTGTTTTTGTAATTCATGAGGCATTTCAGCTTCTTCTTTTGTATCAGTGCTATCAACTTTGTGTGGCCTCAACCGTTTTTTATTTTCGATTTCGTATATATATCCATTTTGCAATAACTTCACATCAGTAACGTTTTTAGGAAACAAGAGTTCAATATAAATTAATGGATTTTTTTCTAATTGAGCAATAAGTTTATTGACTATCCATTCAATGAAAATTTTCAAATTCTCCTGTGAATGGTTCAATCTTTGTTTAGTGCTTGAATAATCTTTTAGTATACGATTAAAAATCTCCATAATAGAAAGCTAATTAATCATTAGCTAAAATTAGAACTATTGGAAATGTGATCGAGCAAAAAATTAAATATTATCTTAAATACCTTGAAGAACATAGCCTCTAATTGACAGTGTTTGGCAATTCGGAAGAACATCATTGTAACGTGTTTGATGCTTTCAGAATCGATTTCTTGATATTCTTCCAACAATATTATATAATTTTTAACCGTAATTTCATTCGCAAATTTATTTTCAATCTTTTCAAAAATGGCTTTATAATTAATATTCTGTTCTTCGTTCTCACTTTTCTCATAATAATCTGAATCAAAAATTTCTTTAGTTGTACGATTCTTTTTTTTACGAGGCCGTGACTTCTTGCATGTTTCAACATACTTATTTGATTTTACACAGCTCTCAAGCAAATGTAAAAACACGTGAGCTGTGGCGATTATACTCCGCAAATATCCAATTGAGTGAGAATGAGATTTGTATTCTCTAACAAGTTCTGGAATTATTTCTAAGTTTAGCGATTCCTGACAAATCTCTGATTGCAATTCATTAGCGATCCATTTTTCATCCATGTCATCTGATGATGCCAATACTTTTATGGTCAAAAAATTTTGTCTTAAATACTCGACCGCAAAATGAAGTTCAGACCATAATTTTTTATCTCTCAAAAGCCTTATCATTCTATATGCTAGTAAAATTCCTTCTCCATCCATTATCTTTGAAATAATCTCAAAGTCATAAAGATTTTTTGAATTAGATTCCTTTCGTCGATCGTCAATTGACGACGATGATGGCAACATACAATCCGGATCAATTGTATTTCCTTGTTTCAACAACAATCGTAATTCGAGAAAATAGCGAACTATGTATGAGTAGTGCACCATAGTTTGCGGGATTTCATCATATTCTCCATTTATCAAGTCTTTCTTGAGGGATCTTAGCAAAAATTTAAATCCATTTTCAAGAAAGGACAATGCAGTCGATTTTAAACAATCTTGCACATTAGGATTGAGAATTTGATGTTTTCTTAACTTATCGAATTCATCTAATGGCTTTGTTCTCTCATACTTCTTCCTCTTTATATCATCTAATGCTTGTAAACCATCGCCTTTTAATGCTTTTTGTTTGTGAACTACTAGATCAGGACCATCGGGGTTTATAATCCAAACTGAACCTTTATAATGTGGATTTACGTTATTAAGCTTTCCCTTTTTAGCCATCTCTTCGTTTAATAACTTTTGGGCTTTGCATATCGTTTCTCTTTTAATATCTATAAATAAGCAATTAGGATTGACTCCGAGAAATATATGATAGAAAATATCAATAAGTATAATATCCCAATCAAGGACGTCATTTTTATTCGTTAAAAGGTTAAGGAAAAGGGAAATAAGTCTTGCATTTTTATATTCTAAAATCAAGTCATAATGAACTCGACTTCTTTTATTTTTTGAGAGGCTTTCAGAATTTGGTGGGTCATCAATCGCTAATAAATTCCGACAAAAATTGAGCAAAAGTCTAATGATGTTTTGATCCCGTTCTGTCCTTTCTTTTGTTACTATACCAAGATATTTTTCCAATAAAAGGTAAATTTGTTGTATGGCTGTCGATTTTTTGAGAATATAAAATTTGTAGTTGGATCGGGCACTCAAAAGTTCGCTTATTTTAGAAAGAGTTGGCTCCTTTCTCTTTTTATTATTGTGTTCTTCATTATTTTCATTATAGTCGATATCAATACCACTTTCATCATTTTCTCTTTCTAATATTTCTCGTGACTGTTCGTTCGGATCTTCAGGCCAGGTCATGATAACCATCAACTCAACACAAGCTAAAGCAAGCCGATTTTGACGTTTATCGTGAAGATTTGTACAATTTAATAAAATAGGTATTAAATCTCTATTGAACGTCTCAAAATTGTAAAGTAGATGTAGAACATCAATTTTAACTTGTCCTTCTAAGCGAAGATATTCTTTTAAGTCTTTAAGACAAGCTAAACATTCATCTCCAGGTTGATACATTTGTTTTCTGCTACCGTCCTTCTTCTGTACTGTTTCAAAACCTCCCAAAGCACTACAAATATTGAAAATAACATCTCTTAAGGAATCGTTATAAGTTGCTTTGTCCATTTTCAATAGTTTTCGTGAGCTGGAGATACTAAAAACGCGTTTTTTTTTGCAAGACGCGTACCATGTACTAATCAGTAGGATTCGACGGATTCGTCATTCGCCATTTCTACCAGAATTATAGGATCAACATTTCATTAAGAAATTCAAAGCTTAGAATTAATTGGACAGTATTCTTTTATTTTAATAACTAATGATGATTTCAAATTAAATTGTGAACTCCTTATTAGTCTTAATATTAAAGAAATATTAAATAAAATTTTTTTAATAGGATGCAGACCAATATTTATTTTTTAAAAAAAAAAAAATTTTAAATTTGTAAAAATTGATATAAATATCAAATAGGCTAAGTACATTTTTGTTAAACCTCTTCAAAAAGTGAAGTAGACCAATATATTTATTAAGTATAATAATAATTAAAGTAAGAAAAATGGTATAAATAAAGAAAAAGGTTTAAAAATAGTATAAAAATAAAATTAATAAAAAACCAAATATTAAGTTTATTTATAGCTGCTATTATATAAAATAATTATATATGAAACTAAAATTAGGTTAATTTTGGCTTTTAAAATAGTTGAAATGGTTGAAATTAATTTGATTTTATTCTCTAAAAGTCAAAATAGTCAAATTAGATATTAAAATAATTATTAAAATTTAATAATAAAAGTATTTTAAGGATATTTTAACATCTAATAATCAGAATCGAATAATTTATATAGTATACATGTTGCCAAAATTTAAATATAAAATCCCAAATTCCAAATTACTATTAAATTACTATAGTACCATATCCCAAATTAATTTACAAATTAATTTTAACAGCATATAAGGACCCTGCTTACTTCTAATAGAGGTATCAGTAAATCCAAGATAAAATTTATATACAGTTGACCCAGGACCCTGGATAATTATAGTTGAGGTCACATCCGACTATGTTTTAAACTTTACATATCATCTAACATAATATTTTATTAAGTTAATATTATAAAATAATATAGAAAAAAATGTTTCTTTT
>JADRCO010003052.1:0-11304 GCA_021464525.1 Rhizophagus sp. LPA8_4_AMF
CACAATTATAATAATAATTTATGGGTGGTCGGATACTTTTTACCGGGGAGTGTATGTACGATACTACGATATGTACTCAATTTAATAATTTTAATAAAATTGTTTTATTACGTACGTTATCATTTTGCTTCTGTTTTTTTTGGTATGCGTTTTATAAAGAACTTTCTAAGTAATTAGATCGATACAATGCATAACAAGCGACATTGAAATGGATTTTTTTAATCAAAGTATAGTTAATCATAATAAGCAATAAATCATTTATTTTCAAACTGATAAACTATAACTATTGAAATATATATAAATATAAAATACATCGAATAGTAATAAATTTAAGATTCTCATACTACGCGTACGTTAAAATAAATAAATAAATAAATAAATTTAAGATTCAACTATAGATACGGCTAATCCAAGATATGGATCAGGTTTAGGTGCAGGAAATACTTTTCTTCTAATGTGAAGTCCTTCAATTGGTTGAAAAACGAAATTCCTAATTAATATGCCTAACAATATTTTAATTTCAATTAAGGCTACTTTATTGCCTATACAACCTCTCGCACCATTAAGGAAAGGCATATAATTTAGATTTGTTACATTTTTTATTAAGGAAGGATCTAGCCATCTTTTTGGATTATACTTATCAGCTGTTGGACCCCAAATTTCAGTTGATTTATGAAGTGCCGAAATTCCAATAAATATTGGAGTATTCTATGAATAACAAAAAAAAAAAAATTTATTAAGTACTTTAAATATTTAAATAAATAAATATATATATATATATAATAACATGCCTTTGGAATAAAATATTCCCCAAAAATTTCATCTTTAAGATTAGTTCGTCCAACAATTGGTGCTAAAATAAAAAAAAATTTTTTTAGTTAGAATAGTTTTTGATATGTTAAGAGCAATTAAATTTAATTTATACCTGGAGTGCTCATTCTTAAGGTTTCTTTAATTACGCAATTTAAATACTCCAAAGAATTAATTTCATCATAAGTAGGATTGAAATTTGATTTATCAGGAAAAGTTTTAACTAATTCCTCGCGTAATAAGTCTTGCTCATGTGGATGTTGTGCGAGTAAATATAAAGCCCAGCAAGTTGTAACATTTGCAGTTTCATGTCCTGCTATTAAAAATGTCATAATCTAAAGTATTCACAAAAAAATAGAGGGATATATAAGAAGTAATTAAATAGCTATAAATTTTTTTTTTTAATTACCTGATGTTTCAATTCGTCGTCATTTATTTTTTCTTCATCAGGTAATGTTTTATTTATATTAATTAACAAAGATAATAGATCCTTTGCTTTTAAGTCACCATGTTTAGCTTCATTATATTTTTCTTCAATTAATTTCTTTGACACGCGCTCAATAACTGTACACGCATTTTTAAATTTCTTATTTATATCTACTGGAATTTGTCTAACAAGTGGAACATAATTTGCTAAAAGACTTAGGGCAATGCGCAAATTAGACGCAGGTAAATTAAAAACAGAATCATAAGCTGTTGCTAATTCATTTGAGGATGTTAATGAATTAAATTCATAGCTAAATCCTAAAAAAAAAAATAGATTTTCTATTATTAAAATGAACGTGAAAATATCAAAATATAAAAAATAAAATTATTTTTTCTCTTACCTACTAGGCCAATCATATCTAAAGTAGTTTTTGAGAGGTAAGGTGTAAGGTTGATGTTAGATTTTCCTAGTTTTACTTCATTTTCGATTAAACCTTTTAAAGTTAAAGCTACACGAACAAATGTTGGAACCATTTCCTAAATTAAATAGAAATATTAAATACATTAACTTGGTTCAAAATTAAAATTTTGCAATGAAATATAATTACTTTGATGTTACTATAAGTGAAAGCTGGATTCATCATTTTTCTTTGCCTTTTATGATTTTCACCTTCCGCTAAAAAAAGACCTATACCGGCAAGTGCAATAGCAGATGCATTAAAAGGTTTAACAAAATTATAGGTGTTACTTAACGTCATTTCTTGAATTATTTTTGAATCAGCGATATAAAGGGTTGGTTCATTAAATAATCCATGGTATTTTACAATATTTCCATATTTTTTAACCCATCTATGTTGTGGTTCATTAAAACCAGACTATATCAAGAAATAGGAAGTAAGTTAAAATAAGAATTAAAGACTGGCAAACTAGAAATATTAATTATATATTACCTCTTCTGTCATAAGTGTTTTAAGGTTTCCGGAAATTGGATTTTCAGATGGTGGACCAGGGATCTTTCTCAAAGGAGATATATAAAATGGCCAAATAAAGATTTTGTAAATAACCCATCCTATAACTCCTAACACAAAGAAGCTAACTAATGAAGTCAAATTCATCATAATTTTTTTAATAAATTTTTGTGAAGAGATTTTATAAGTTAGAAAAAGAAAATAAAGTATTATTTATATAGATTTATCGCGCTGTTAGTTTTCCGTTAGGATGATTGATTTGATTTTTTTTGTTTGTTATTTGTTTAGGGATTAGACATGGATGGCGTTAATTATTTGCACATTATCTGCAATTAAATCTTATTGGACAATAAAAAGCTATTTTTAACTCCTTTATTACCTTTAAAGTTTAAGCATTTGGAATAATGTAAGCAATGATGTGCTTACCCATTTAATAATCAAAAGAACGAATTCAATAAAAGGAATTTAAAGATTATCAGGAAATGATCGAAAATCTTTACAATACAGAAATATAGAAATATTACTATTATTTATTGTTATAAAAATATCAATTTTTTTTTAATGACTTGTTATTTTGAACTATTCATAATGATAATATAATTACTTAAATGTAACTCGTATCACATTTAGTTATTGTATAATGAACATTATTTCTGGAATAATCTGTGGAATAAAAGAATTGTCCACATCTTTCATTTCATAGCAAGAAATTGCTAAAACGGGTTATTTCATTGTATAATATGCCATTCAACAAACTATTATTACGATCTGATTTTCGTTCTATATCAGTGTAACAAATAAAATGAAATTGGCGCAGTTGTGGGAATCGTTGGTCAATATATTGTAAGCCACAAAACTAATTCATAACAACAATTCAATCATATAAAAAGTATACCAGATATGGAAAAATTAAATGACTATTTACTCGGCATTGAATAAAATTATTATTAGTCAACAAGTCATGACCTAGTTTCAATTCGATCGACTCGGACTTTAAAGAAAAATAAAAAATAAAAGCAATATAATAGCAATCTATTTACAAGTTTCCATTAATTTTTAATTACAAATATCGGATTTAGCAAATAGAGTTAAATACTATTAAATTAAATTATTATTGATATATTATCGTATAAGTAAAAGTTCAATGCATTAAAATATGAACTTTTCGTTTTTAATTTAGACGTGCAGTTGGAACTCGATCACATTGTGATGAGCCGTATCACAATTGAGTTATGACTAGTTATAACTCTTTAATTAAGGTACGGCTATATTGTAACTGGTAAATGCGTCGTAACTGCGCCGTAACTGGTATATGTATACCGTAACTTGTGTATATGTAATATTTATTAAATTTTACAATGACGTCGTTTCTTAGATTTCTGAAGCACTTTGTTCATCATTGTTGTCACAGTTTAGAATATTTTCAATCATTTTAAGTTCTTACTGATGAAATTTATAATCAAAGTATGAAAACTTTAATTTTTGATAACAAATTCGGAGAGATTTAAAAATTTATACTGTTAAGCTATTTTATACTTTAAACTATTTTATGCTATTAAACTATTTAAACTATTTATACTCTACGGCATCATTTCCCACAGTAAAAGTTACGGATAATAACATTAACGACACATTGGGATTCACACACAATTCGCTATATGCTGGCCAATTCTTTGAGACAGTTCCAATTGCATCACTAGTTTTATACAAAAATTTAATTCTTAATAATATTAATAATTCTTTAATCATAGTTAACTTTAATGTTCGTATTATATTCAAGTTATTGAGTTTTACGATCAAAATAACATTTCTTATTTTTAGTTTCGACTGGATCACTCTCAAAAATCAAATTATTTATAAAGTTATGAAGATAAAGTAAAATTTTAATTTATATCCGCCCATGACTTATCATTGCTAAGAGTGAGTTTAAAAATTATCCATTTATAAATAAAAAAATTAAAATTTTATCTGCTGACTTTTTAATAAATTGATCTAGTTAAAAATATAATTTTTCAAATGCGAAATAAAAGTTGACTAATAAAGTTTTCGGTTTACTACAGAAAAAAACATTTAATTTATAATATAAAATAGGTTTGCTGCGTATGTGCCAATGATGTTATCGAAATGAAACGCACATTTACAGTACATAGTAAAGTTCTTATTTTAAAATCATGTTGTTTGCATCATGAAACTTGAAAAATTGAAATAAAATTATGAATTACTGCTAGATTTTACGTAATAGATTAAGCATTTTTAATAACCGTTCGTGTGTGATACGATCTGCCAACCCAACGAGTAATCATCAAAGGCTGCACTTGGACATAAATAATAAGGTTATACCCTTTAAATGTTACTGGATGGTGATGCGAGTAAAATGATTCAAATAATTTATTAATTGCATATACTGTACATACAGTGAAATCTAGATTTCATCCGTTCAGATGATCCGTTTCTTCACTCCTCTTTTTCATTTTGTTAAATTTATTAAATTATGCATTTGAAAGAATATACATCACAATTCTCTCTTATTGATCGAATGCACATAATAAAAGCAAACCGATTTTTAAGTTGAAATAATATTAAACTTGAAGTTTTGACTTCGGAAATGAAAAAGGCCCAAAGGTTTGAAGTGCGACTAATTTAACGAAATTCACATTAAGTAGATAAACGGCTTCTTTGTAAAACAATATGATGAATATACTACTAACACTTGGGACAAGAAGTTTGGTAGCAAAAAATTTTTTTTTTTTTTGTTTCAATGAAATGAAGATTTTTAATAAATAAAGAAGACGCACCAATTTTTATGGCGCAGTACGTGTGAAGGGCATTCTACATTTCTACTGCACTGCGTTAACCCATGAAAATTTTCCTTCCATCCGCTGACGTCACCTCGCTGACTACCCCTGCTTTTCCATTATTGATTATGTATCACTTTTCACTGATGATTTTGTAACACGGCTTATTTTATTTTGGTGTTACGTAGCTATTTTTCGTAATTTTTTTTTAATAAAAAAGATACCGAGTAAATAAACGCGACGGACTTTAACGGTTTCCGTTTTCCTAGTTAATAGTTCAAACGATACATACAAAAATTTATACAGTATATAAAAATTAGAAATTAGAAAAATTTAAATTACATTTATAAATAATGTCATTTTTGAGAATTAATTCACGCATCCAGCCAAAAATAATAAAGAAATGTTATTTGCATATAAAATTTAAAGTAGCTTGAAATATATTACGAACATTAAAGCAAAACTATGATTATTAAAAAAATCGTATTTTAATACATTGGATTTTACTTATACGTTAATAAGTTAATAATAATTTCATTTATTAGTATTTAACTCAAAGCTTTAAAAGAGAACGCAGTAAATTTACGATCTATGTTGTAATTAAAAAACGATTGTTTAGCATCCTGGGCAGAATTATGAAGATCTTGCCCTACATTATGTTGGACCTCGTAACTATCGCTTGATTTTATACTGATAATCTACTTTCGCACAAATCTTTATGTAAAGTTCGATCAAAATACCTTATTCATCTAACTACAAAACAATAAAATTCTATTGAGGATACTTTGTTGTCGCGACACAACGAAATACGTGAACCGCTAAAGATAAGGGAAATTTTTAGTTATAAACTTTATATATTTTATTGTATTTCCTAGCTGAAACGTCATATATTTCTTATCCAAATTATTTTTTTTTTAATAACTATTAACGATAATTTTCTTATAAGGGGAAAAATTATTATTAAATATTAATTACACTTTAAACTATTATTATGCTTAGTATTTCTTCCTAAAATTTCGACTTAATATACTGTACGTTTTTTTTTGAAAGCGATAAAGCAATAGCGTAGCAGGTAGATTGTGGATGTAACGTACTATAAACAGTAAGCAAGTCTTTATTTAAAAATATTTTATATACACTATACGATACACTCACAAACTTGTAATAAAACAGTATTTTGTTAAGATTCAACTATGGATACAGCTAATCCAAGATATGGATCAGGTTTGGGTGCAGGGAAAGATCTTTTTCTAATGTGAAATCCTTCAATTGGTTTAAAAACAAAATTTCTAATCAACATACTTAAAAATATTTTAACTTCAGCTAAAGCTACTTTACTGCCTATACAATTTCTTGCGCCAGTAAAGAAAGGTAAATAATTTAAGTTTGATACATTTTTAGTTAAAGAAGTATCCAACCATCTTTTTGGATCAAAATCATCGGCTGTTGGGCCCCAAACTTCAGGTGATTTATGAAGTGCTAAAATTCCCAATGAGATTTCAGTATTCTATAAATAATAAAAATAAATAAATAAATAAATAAATAAAATTTAAAAATTCTTTAGCGAAAATAAAATATTCAACGTACTTTTGGAATGAAATAATTCCCCAAAACTTCATCTTTAAGGTTGGTTCGAACAATAGTTGATGCTAAAACGAGAAATCACTAAGTTAGAATAAAAATTTGATTTGTTATAAACTATCAATATTAAGTTTTTACCTGGAGGATTTAATCTTAAAGATTCTTTAACCACACAATTTAAATATTCCAAAGAATTAATTTCATCATACGTAGGATTGAAATTTGATTTATCTGGAAAAGCTTTTACCAACTCTTCACGCAATAAGTCTTGCACATGTGGGTGTTGTGCAAGTGAATACAAAGCCCAGCAAGTCGATATACTTGTTGTTTCATGCCCTGCAAATAAAAATGTCATGATCTAAATATCACAAAAAAAAGAAAAGAGAAAAGAAAAATGAATAACAAATAAACAAACTAATAAATGAGTAATAACAAATTTTTTCTAATTACCTGATATTTTAATTCTTCATCAGACATTTTTTCTTCAGCGGGTAGTTTATTATTGATATTGATTAACAAGGATAATAAATCCTTTCCTTTTAATTCTCCGTTTTTAGCCTCGTTATATCTTTCTTCAACCAACCTCTTTGATACACGGCCAGAAACTTCGCATGCATTTTTAAATTTTTTATTTGGTTCTAGTGGAATCTCTCTAACCAATGGGATATAATTCGATATGAGATTAAGAGCAATGCGTAAAGAAGTTACTGGGCTATTAAAAATAGAATCATAAGCTACTGCTAATTCATTATGGGACGTCAATGAATTAAATTCATAATTGAATCCTAAAATAACATTTATAAATGTAAATTTTATTATTGTAAAACGTGTTAAATGTTAAAATGTCAATATTGAAAGAAAAATTTTTTTCTCACCTACTAAACCAATAACATCCAAAGTGGCTTTCGAGATGTAAGGTGTAAGGTTAATATTAGTTTCTCCTGAATTTATCTTATCTTCTATCAAACCTTTTAAGGTAGAAGCTATACGAACAAATGATGGCACCATTTCCTAAATTTAAATAAATAAATTATATTAACTTAATTCGTAAATTAAAATTTCTATTATGAAGTATAATTACTTTGATGTTACTATACGTAAAAGCTGGATTCGCCATTTTTCTTTGTCTCTTATGATCTTCACCTTCCGCAAATACAAGACCTCTACCGAGAAGTGAAAGACCAGCCTTACTAGCAGGCTTAATAAAATCGTATGCCTTATTCAATGTAATTTCTTGAATTAATTTTGCATCTGCGATATAAATATTTGGTTTATTAAATAATCCATAATATTTTAAAACTTTTCCATATTCTTCAACCCATCCAAGTTGTGGTACACCGGACTATATAAAATATATTTAAAGTAAGGATTAATACTGCCGAATTACTAATATTAACAATATTTTTACCTCTTCTTTCATAAGTGTTTTAATATTTCCATAAATTAGACTTTCAGATGGTGGACCAGGAATTTTTCTCAAGGGAGAAATAAAAGATGGCCAAATAAATAATTTATAAGTAATCCATCCTATAACTCCAAAATAGAAAACTAAAAAAATATTAATGGAATCAAACATATTTTTTCTTAGTTTTGTTAATAAATTACAAAATAATAGGTGGAAAGAGAGATTTTATAATTTGTGAGAAGAAAGTATTTATATCAATAATTGATCAAAATGATCGACGAATACTTAATATGAACAACAAAAGAATTTTCGGAATAATGCAGTGTTAGGTCTGTCCCTTCGAATGTTCCACTTAATGTTGTGACACAGTGTATAACTGTTCTTTATTTGAATTATAAATTGTTTATTTGATATAAGAATTAGTAATTTATATTTAATTATTATCATTTTGCCGAAACCTAGTTCCAAATAGTATTATAGTCGCGCTTCACCAATTATATAGTATGCACCGTTTAATTGAGCCGTAAATACAAAATATCATCGCCTTTTCCGAAATAAAAAGACTGTTACGATGAGATTTGTCGGTCATCAATCATGTCGGACATCGAGTGATCCGGCAAGGTATTCTGACGAAATTATCATAGTGTAGGCAAAGTTACATACGATTACAAATCTTTTGCCGCTTAGATAGCTTTGATCGACGTATAAATGTTTGCTCAGCTACGGCTGGAACAGTAATTTCGACTTATTATTATATATGATAGACAACGAAGCCTATGAAAAAAGCGCCACATGAAATTTTTATAAAAAATTATGTAAATATTCGTTGTGTGTATTATCATTCCATGGTCAAAGGTCGTCATAAAAGGATTGGCAAGCTCCATTAAATTTAGCTTGAAGATTTTCAAATATTTAATTATCTTCTTGGTGCTTCATTCTTAATATATTAAAAATGTAATATTTTTTTAATTTATACTACGTTTCATAATAGTCGTCCTTGATATTTTTATGGGGATGTTTATTTAAAAGGATAAGCTAAAAAGTCTATCGGTAGTTAAAAATTGTATACAGGACATTAGTCTTCGTGACATAAACCAGTTATTCGAAATAACTATTACTAATATCGTGTTCTGGGGTCTTAGAGTTTTTTTTAGTAATTATGTATGTGCAATATTGCAATATTTAGGAGTATAATCAGTTATGTAATAATTATGTTATTAGATATTTTATGTTAAAGGTATCATGAAAAGATGGAAAATAATATTTAAAAGAAGTATTAAAAATACAGTAATATATATTAATAAAATAATTTTATAAGGTTTTAAAGGCATCTTTTATAAGGACACGTCGACATAACTAAAAATGAAAGTTTATTGTTAAAAGTCATTATAAAGTTAAAATGATTCAGTCGATATCACATGTTATTATACAGGAGATTTTATTTAACTTTCCTAAAGACACTTAGAAGTTATCCTATCATTGACCGTTATTTTTTTAATTGTACTATTTAATAAAGTGTGAATTATAAAGTAAATTTATAGGAAAAGTCTATACAATTGTTTATTACAGTATTTATGAGCGCATGAAAATACGGTAATTGGTGAATCAGCGTTGTCTATAGGATTCTATCCTGTTATTGATCATACATGAGCAGATTATTTCAAAACAAAATTGCATTTAAAAAGCCTTCAATAATAAAAAAATATTCATACCAAACTTTCACGATTTCTTACACAACAGCACATTTAATATTGATCTTCATCCTCTTTCACCATTTTACGATATTTTCTGTTTATAAATCATTCTCTAAATTTTATTTTTATTTTTTCCTTTTCATTTCATTTCTTTTTCTTTCTTTTTCTTATTTCTATATATTTCTATATTCTTACTATATTACTGGTTTCATTAATAATAAACGTCGTTATAAAGTTTCATTCTGAAATCATAATCTTTGTTGCGATATTATAAAAGAAGTGATTGAAACAATAAAGAGAAGAGAATTTTAAATAGAATTCATCAATTATGACTTACAAATAAATATCTAAATTTTCTTTTCTATTACTAGAACTATTTATTTTCTGTTGTGCTTTATGAAAAATGGCGCTTTAAGGATATCTAAAGCAAAGAAAAACAAGGAAATATATCACTATTAAAATCAAAATCGTTAGATATGGATCAGGTTTGTGTGTAGGAAAATCTAATGTGAAATCCTTCGATTAGTTGACTAATTATTTGTACTTGATGATATTTTAAGTGTGTATTGCCTTGGATCTTAGATTATTAATTACTTTTACATCATTATAAGTAAAAGTTGAATTTGTCATTGTCTCTTCCTTCCGTGTATATATATGCAAGATCTCTACCGATAAATGTTAAACCAGCCGTATTAAAAGAATTTATAATATTGTAAATTTTATCTAGCGTAAACTCTAGAATTATTTTGAAACTGCGATAAAAAGATTTGGTTTATTAAATATTTCATCGCATTTATTATACACTATTTCCATATTTTTTTAAACGAAGCTACATCTATTTATAAGTTACAGTAGTTACTATTTAATAACGACTAATATATAAATAAATACTGATTTATAATATATTGTAGCTTTGGAAAGTAGCATGAATTGCTGATAGTTCAGCACAAGCATTACTTTATGCATAAAAAAAAAAATGACACGCTCATTATGATAGGATAGCAAATGAATGAACAATAGTAAATGCAATTTCATGGAATATAGTTTTAGTGTTTTACCATAAAACTATAAAGTAAAAATTGTAGATTAGCAAACTTATAAATAAGGCACATACCATAGTTATAGTTATTCCAGATATTATTGGGAACAAGACCAGTAGAATAAAATTTGTATACTGTATATATATAATTATGTTAAAGAAATATTTCCTTAATGTAAGTTTTTATAAAAAACTTTGAAATGCGCTTTAGAGTGAATCTTCTATTCTATTACGTTTTATTACATTTCACTAAATATCAGTATGGCGTCAAATCAATTTATCATGGTCTTGTGAACTATCAATGCGCCTACCGGAATGGACGTTTTCCCGAATTTTGGCCAGAGTTATGCTGAGTTATGCACGAACACGTGATCAATCTGCTGGCGTTAAAGTTTTAGTAATCGTATTGATAATTATAATAGAGGTCACACCATAGTAAAATAAAGTAAACACTTGAAAATTTTGTTGCCGAGAATCTGTCAGGTTGCCGGGTTGCCGGGTTGCCAGCAAATTGAAAAAATAAACAAACATGTGACATGTTACATATATCACATATAACACGTGTAAATGTGTAATTATAAATACA
>JADRCO010003053.1:0-11300 GCA_021464525.1 Rhizophagus sp. LPA8_4_AMF
TTATAATATATATCATAATATATTTTAAGTATATTTTAAATACATAAAAAATATACTTATAATATACTTAAATTTTAATTTAAATATAATTTAAATATATTTTAAGTATTTGGGTAAAAATTAAATATATTATACATATATTTTAAGATAATTTTAAGTATATTTTAAATATATTTTAAATATATTATAAGTATTTTGCAATTTTTAAATTAAGTATATTTTAAAGAAAAAATTTATTCATCGTACATACAATGTCATCACTACCCTATCACATGACTTGTGATTCAGTTTCACCTTTTTTTACTTACGTTCTTTTGAACTTTAACCTTTATTAATTATTACCGTGGTAAATTTTTTTTTCGACTTTATTTATTTCTTTTAATTTCTTTTATTCCTTACTTCTTACTAATTAACCATTTTTGTTTTGTTTTGTAGATTTTTAAAGTTTTTGACGTCTTAATAAATAGTAAGTTTTAGGCTTTTGTCATTTTGGGTTTTTATTTTTTTTTCGTAACAAATATTAATTAATAAATGTTTTTTTTTTCGGCTGAGTTTATTCTTCTCTTTTTCTTTTTTGGTTGGATTTCTTCTTGGATTTCCTTTTGGGTTTCATCTCAGGTTTCTTGTCTTTTTGATTACGCTTCTTTTTTTTATTTAATTTTAATTTTGGACTTTGTTTTATTTTCATTATTCCTTATTTCTCCTTTATTTTTATTTTCCTTCACCCCTATTTCTTTATTTTCTTTTATTTTCATTTCATTTTTTTTTTCCTTTTTTTTTCCTTATTATTTCTTTATCTGTCTTCTTTTCTTTTACTTCTTTAATTCCTTTTACCTTTCTTTCATTCTTTTAATTTCCTTTTCGTTCTTTTTCATTCTTTTGACCTCCTTTGATCTCCTTTCTGTTCCTTTGATCTTTATTTCTATTTCTTCATTTTCTTTTCCCTTATTTCTGTTTCATTAATCTCATTTTTCATCCTTTCATCTCCCATTTCTTTCATTTCATATCTTTTTATCCCTTTTATGTTTTTTTTCATTTCCTTTACCTCCTTTTGTTTCTTTTCATTTCTCTTTATCTCTTTACGTTTCTTTTTATTTCTTTTTACTTCCTTTACGTTTTTTATTCCTCTTTATCCTTTTGTGTTTCTTTTCGTTTCTCTTTATTCCTTTTACATTACTTTTTGCTTCTTTTTGCTACTTTTTATCCCTTTACATTTTTTTTTTCATTCCTTTATCCCCTGTGTTTCTTTTCATTTCTCTTTATTCCTCTTCCTTTATTTTCATTTTCTTCATTTAATTTGTTCCTTTTTATACCTTCATTTCTTCTATATTCTCCTTCATTTTTTTTCGCTTCTTTTACCTTCTCTTGTGTCATTTATTACTAGTCTCATTATAATATTAAGCTTAAAATAATAAATGATTTTGGCTTTAACATCATTATATGACTATTATAGTTTTACATTACAAGTTTAATATTACGTTTATAAATAACTGAAAAGTTGAAAATTGATGTGTTCTATGAAAAAAAAGATTATCTAAACAAATAAATGATTAGCCAATAAAATTTAATTTAATCATGTGATAGGGTGGCAATGCATCGCACATATGATAAATAAATTTACTCTATTTTAAATATATTTTAAATATATTTTAAGTATAATACTTTTTATAGGGAATTGTTTCATTCCCATATTTTAATAGATAAATGACCGCTGCTAAAAATTATAGTATATAATCATTAATAACAAGGACACCTGATTAAACCCACAATACTATAAAATCAAACTGGTAAGAATAAAGTAAAAAATTTGTGCGAAAGAAATGGTTAATATTGCTTGGATGAAAAATTCTCATGAGTATGTATATCATTATGTCATGAGTAATTATTAAATAGGTGAATTCTGTTATGCAATTTTTTAGTGATACAGTTGACCATTGGATTTTATTGTTGTGATAGTCTTACTACAGAATCAGATTATCAACAGCTGATACCATTACCTTTAGAGTATCATTTACCCATCATTCCAGTTACTAAGATAATACTCTGTTCTAATGTTACGAGTCTAAATTCAAGCTCTGTATTTTTTGCTCTAGTTTCTCAATTCTAGCATCACGTTTGGCATTCTTCTCAATAATCTGTCTCAATTTTGCATTCTCATATTTAAGTTTAGCATTCTCACCGTCAATCTCAGCAAACTTTTTCCTAAGTTCAGTAATCTCAGCTAAGAGCTTGCATTTAATTCGCTAATGAACCTTTAGATTGAGCATTTGACATGATCAATAACACTGTTTATTTTATTTTATTTATTTTTTTTGATTTCGCAGCACATTTACAAATTAATTAAAACAGACATTTGTAATCTAATATATTATGTAAAAATAAAAATTATGCTATTTTAATTTAAAGAATTTGTAAACCATCTATTATCTATATATAAGACCTCATCTGTGCACTGTCAATGAGCTTATTTTCCTGTATAAATATATCACGTGGTAAACCAGATTTTCTTAGAGAAACCTCTTTGCGGTCAGTAGAAGGAGCTCAGAAACCTGCTACACTGCCAAATTTGTATTTTTATTTAAAGTATGATTATTATCAAGAGTTACTTTCACTGAATTCCAAGATTGTGACATTCCATTAGAAAAGTAATTAGAAGATGCAATTTGCATCTTTCCATACAGGTCTTAAGTAATTGATATTTTTCTATATGCAAATTTTGGACCATACATAGAAGGTGTCTAGGGATAGGTGTGAGAGATGTTACCAGCTGATAATATAAATGCTTCATTGTTTTAGTGATATTAAGAGCTTGTTCAATTTTAATGAACTTTTCACATCTTGGTTTCCAAATATACTTTTTAAAGTTTTGGTAAAAAAGCTTAATTATTTTTCTGGCAACCAATCCTGCCTGTTTTTTTGAAATGATTGTAATTAATTTTTTGAAAATTGTAGAAGAAATTAAACCCTTGATAATTTTAGGCGATTTCTCTCTTTGAGCAATGGAAAAGCTGCATCCTTGTATTCAAATATGATGGAGTTCAGTTTCCTGAAAGTGTAAGAATGCTTGGGTTTGGTATATTTGTGTATGTATTTGTTAACTTTAGTAGCAATATCATGCTCCAATAATAGGAACCTATTTTCATGATTCAGGCAAGTCATTATGTGGGTGAGGAATTCATCTTCAATACTACAAGCTGGATATTTTACATTGCTATAAAGGTCAGATCATTTCTGTAAATTATCTATTATTGGTAACAAATTACTGGAAGTTTTGATAAAATTATTAATCTCTTTGTTAGTATTAAATGATCTACAACATCTATATGAAATACTCTTGATATATTTCCATGTAACATCTCATTTCCATTCACTCGCAATATAGGTATCATCAAAATACGATTTCTAATGTTTGTTGCATAATTACTAAACCTCTTTCAATACGTCAGAAATCATGGTTGTAATTTTTCTAATATTTCTATCTAATTTTATATTATTCCATAATGGAAGAAATCTAAACTACAAATATAAAGACCTAAATGTCTAACATTAATAATCCTATTCAAATTTGATCTAGCTAAATAACCCCATCTTGGTCATTAAGTCTGCCGCGTTATTCCATCTACAACCTGAATGCTCTTTTACTTTGTGTAGGTTAAATATCAGTTGTTTGGCATTAATTACATCCCAAATTAATTGTAAAATAATATTATTTTACTGTTTGAAGAATTATCAGCCAGATTTGTACTTTAATTACTTCATAGATAAAATTTCATCAATTGCTGCTTGACTATCTGTATGAATATTTATCTCACTACCCATAGAAGTTGCCAGTAGTGCTGTAAGTATCGCAAATAAGTTTTGGTCTAATCAAAGAAGGATAAAATTTAATGCTACACGTAAAACTAATTTTGTGATTCTGAATGATCCATCCTACGCCCATAATAACAGAACCTTTTTGTCAGTATTTTGTTTGTCTAAAGAACTGTCAGTGTATATGTTGAAACTATGATTCAGTACTTGATGCAGCATATTGAATATTGCTATAAATTCATCTCTCAAAATTTGCGTAAAAATTAATTTGCAAATGAACGAAGTATCTACACAATTAATAGTGACGTCAATCATTTCTCTGTTGTGAATATGAATAAGCGATGGTACCAAAAACCAGTGCTTGACTAAGTGATTGGAGTTATGATTCTAAAAGACTTGTTCAAGATCAATTTAATTAGTATTTCTATATTGATAACTGTCATGTTTGCATGATAATCTCATTTAATTCATGATGCTGAAAGAGAGATATTATCATCCATACGATTATTGCAACTTAGACACTTGAAAAGTAAGTTTGTTAACTCGTCTCTAATATAATGAATGTAAGTGAAGGTGATTAAAGAAGTCTTTTTAACTATCTTGCCAATGTTTCTGTCCCTTTTGTTAGATATAACATCAGGAAGTTATGGGAAAAATGTACATTACATGTACATTTATGCCAATCATGTATATTGCAATATTCATTCTTTTCTAATGTACAGGCAATATTTATTGACAATAAACATCATCTACCAAAATTTCATCATAACATTCAACATCTAGTAATAAGTATTTGCTGTACATAATACCTGATATTGAGTGATGTACTAGGAATTAGAATCGATTCCCCTAAAATCGAATTAAAATTAAAATTCACGTGACTTCGGATAAATAGTTTAGCTACTGAGTAAGTGATATTACACAAAATTTTATTAAACATTTTTGTATTACCCAAATTTTGTAATTCAAGCCAGCACTATAAACTTAGCCTAAGTTACCGGTGATCACTTGAGATTCGATTAATCGCGATTAATCGATTCTAGAATCGATTCTCAAAATTAGAATCGATTCCAATCCCTATGATGTACATTATAATATAATCTATATACTAAAAAAAAGTGGTAGATTTTAGATTACTCTTCGTATAAATAATTTGAATTGTATAATGTCTGATTGATCTATTCTGTAATTATTATGGTTTGAAAATTTGGCAAACTCTTTAAGAATTTTATAGTTTCTGGTAATACTACTAATACAATAACTCATGTTAATAAATTTATTATTTTTTTATAATAGGTTTAATATGTTTAATGAAATTTTTAATGACAATAGATCAATATAAAGGATTTTTTTTAATAATAATAGATAATTATAGTACAGTTGATTAATAATTACACTAGAAATTATTTTAACAAGAATGTTTTTTTAGTAAAAAATTTTGGTAGGGATTTTTTTTTAATAGGAAAGTTTTTTTTGATGAGAATTTTTTTTTGATAGGTGAGAATCTTTTTTTAATATAGAAAATGTTTTTTCTGATAGAAGATTTCATTAGAAAATTTTTCTTTAATAGGGAAGATTTTTTTTTGATTTAGAGAATTTTTCTTTAACGTTAATGGAGAAGTTTTTTTTAATAATTTTGTTGAAGTTATTAATTTTTTTTAGTAAGGGTATATTAACTATTTAATAACTATAGAGTAAACTAATTTACCATCTATTAGTATTATATAATAATTCATTATTCCCAATGCGAAGTAACGAGTTACTGTTAGTTATACCTAAATAAAATGATCAGTGCCACATGAAGAACTGTAAGTTTTATTTGAGGATAGTTAACGTAAATATGAAGTTAGTTGATATTAAAAAGCGGTTTCAATGGCAAGTGATAAAAAAATTAGAAGGAGCCTCGAAAGATATGCATGAATTTATGATTGATTATTATCTGCATACATACAACTACCTTTTCGTGAAATAATGAATCTTTTATGATGAAGGCAATATTTGATTCAACAATGCAGGATGAGTTAAGAAAAGGTTTAAAGATGAAGAGTCAAGATGAACTATTAGGATAGGATGGTACTTTTATTTTACGAAGAACACGTCAAATAACACCAGTGAAGACAACTAGTATGCCGGTATTAAGCGAAAAATCTGAGGTAGAAAGTTCTATACGTTTATCTACAAAGTTTAAGCTAATTCTGTATGATGTTCAAGAGTTTAATATTCTGAACTCCACATTTAGCAAGCGTATTAATGCCAATCAAGAACAGGTTGTATTGACGGATAAGAGCAAAGAAAAAGAGGTAGAAGAGGGTGTTGCAATTAATACTAATGACAAACAAGTGTTAGAAGAGCAGTCTAGTCGAAGCAAAGATAAGAAAAGTGAGGGGTGATTAAGAAAATTAGAAAAGTGAACTTCTATATACTAATTGGTTTTTTTACAAATTTAATATTAAAATCATGTATATTAGTATTAGGGTTCTAGGAAAAAAATTTTAAAATAATAGTAAAGATGGTGAATGGTGATCTTGTATTCAGTGTATCCCAGATCTCTTGGCTATTCACTTTCTTATAAAAAGAAAGGATTGGTAAAGGGAGACAAAATAGATAGTTTTATTTATTTCTAAACTCAATGATTTTTTATGTTTTAATTTTATATTCTTTACCATAAATTTAATAAAGATTCATTTACTAAAAAAAAAAATAAAATAAAAAAAAATAAAATAATCAGTGCCACATGATTAGTTTGCTGATCGATCTCTTTTTTTGATAAAAAAAAGTCTATCAAAAGGCACATCTTTTTTTAAAAAAAGTGTTTTAAAAAACGTTTACAATAAAACGTTTCTTTTTTTCTATTATGAGTACACCGGCTTTATGAAATTAGACGAACTGGACTTTTAAAAAGGTAGGTTATTATTATTTTTTTAATATAATAAAAAAATATTTTCATAATAAAACGTTCTTATTGCAGAAAACACCAGCTTTTTTGAAATTGGACGAACTGGACTTTCGAAAAAGTAGGTTTTTTTTTTATTTTTTTTTTCTAAATGTATTAAAAAAACATTTCTAATGAAATGTTTCCTTTTGTTTCTTTTCTATTGCAGGAATGCCGGCTTTTTGAAATTAGAACTGGATTTTACAGTAAGTAGGGTGATATGCGTTTTTTCCTTTTTTAAAAAGTTTTTTTTTAAATTTTCTCTTATTTTTTGTAGATATCGGTCCTTTGGCTTTGGACTTCAGACGTGAACTTCGGTTGGATTTTCAACGTTAGGGTCTACTTTTATAGGTCGGCATCTTTGAATAAATTGGTAAGTTTTTAAAATTTCGAAACTTTTTAAACTTATTTTTTGTTTTTTTATTATTTTTATTATTTTAATTTTTTTTTTAATTTTTTTCTTCTTTTTTTTGCAGGTATCAAACTTTCTGATACGAGACTTTAGATTTAAAAACTTCCTTCAAATATTACCAGTATATCAAGCTTTATATAAAAGAAAAACATCTAGTATTTCTTCAGTAAAATGTATTAGATGTTCGATTGAAATAGAAGACTAGAAACATATTTGATTATGTACAAAAAATAATACTAAAGATTATGAGTTCTGAACGATATGATCGGTAAGTTTTGAAAGTAAAGTTTACTTTCAAAACTTTTTATATTTTAATAATTTTTCTTTTCTTTTTTTGCAGGTACCGGTAGATCGATCTTAGACAATATGATCGGTAAGTTTGAAAGTGAACTTTACCTTCAAAACTTTTTAAATTATATTAATTTTTTTTTTCTTTTTTTATAGGCACCGGTGTTCAGATTCTGAATGGCATGATTGATAAGTTTTGAAACGTTTATTTCATTTTAAAACCTTTCTTCTAGTTTTGTTTTAAAAAAACTAACTGTTTTTTCTTTTATCTATTTTGTAAAATTATTTTTGGATTGGTTTCTCAGGTAAGTTTTAAAGTTTCACTTTGAAACTTAGTTAATTTTTTTTTATTTTTTTAAGAAACATTAACTAACGTTTCTTGTTTCTTTTTTTTTATAGAATCAGGTTTCGTTTCAGCTTCCAATTACCTGAGTGAGTTTTAACTTTCAAATGAAACTAATTTTTTTGTTGATTTTTTTTTAACAAAACAGTTATTAACATTTTGTTCTTTTTTTGTAGGTTTTTCGGCAATTAGAAAAAATATGAATTGATGGATAATATATAATTGGATGTGTTCTATTATTTTCTTAGTCTTGTGATATAGAAGGAATGTTAAATTCCTTATTGAATGAAGTTGAGTTTAATGGGCAACGAGAATTATTATCTGATGTGTTTGTGGTTAAAGATGGAGAAGATTAATAGCATTTACTTGGATCTCCTTGGGTCTATGGGTAAGTTTAAAACGAAACATTTTTTTGTTGGATTTTTATCAAAACATTATCAAATTAATGTTTTGTTCTTTTTTTATAGGTCTTTCAGCTGGATCTTCTTAAGTAAGTTTTAGAATTTAGAACAAACTCTTTTTTGCAATTTTTACAAAACGTCATGAATTAACGTTTCACTTTTTTTTTCTATTTTTTTTGTAGAGTTTTCGGCTTCTTTGAAACTCCTTAAACTTACAGGTGAGTTTTGAAATAAAACTCTGTTTTGATTATTTTCTTAAAGGAACATTTCTAACATTCTTTATTCTATTTTGTAGGTTTCAGTGCTTCAAGTTTCCAATGATGACAAGGTAAATGAAGTTTCACAACAATCTTTGGTTGCAAAACAAGTGGTTTTTAGTTTTATAGTTTTTTTTAAGAAATGTTACTAATGTTTCTTATTTTCTCTTTATAGATCCTTCAGCTTTAGATTTTCATTTATTAGAAATTGATGATTATTATTTTTACAATTTATATAGATGATCAGTTAGAATAGTATTATTAATTGTTTTACTTAGTTTAGAGTCAGATTTTATCTTATAATAGAATTAAGATATAATAAAGTGAAACGTTTTAAGTTATTATACTATAATTATTTTGGTAAACGTATAAAAGATTACAAATAAATGAAACAAATGGAATAAATAAAAATTCACAATATACATCACAATGCACATCTTGATTTGGTGATAAATATCGAATGGTTGTGATATCGGTAGTACATCACAGGATCCAATATTTAGCATTAGTTTATGATGTACATCAAGTGGCAGATATATATTTGATGAACATTATTTTTGTAACTTCCTGATGAACTATCTATTCTTTGTGGCATCTATCAACTGATGGTTATTGTAGTGCGATTTCTAAGTTGAGATCTGGGTGAAATATTAATTGGTGTAGTCAATTTATAGGTGGCACATCATTTGTGGTTATTAGCTTTTTCAAGATCTTGTTAAATAATGGCGTAGTTCCTTTTAGCGAAATTTCTAAAGAACTTTTAATTTGCTTTCACGTTAATAATGTAATTTCATCTTTGTTCGTATATTGAAACAATTTAATTAATTCTAGATAGCGTTCAGGCTACGCAAAATAATTAGTGATTGTTTTAGAACAAGATTTCTCTGAGATATTGTTTGCAAAACCATAGCGAGAAGGCGTCGACAACACCTTAACAATCATAGGTCTATTATGTTCAATATTTCCATGTCCCATTTCCCTTCTTGTATTATCAAATTTAATGAATTGATCCTTCATTATTCTAAGTATATCAAAATTAAAGTTACTCTTATATTTTCACTTGATATTAACTATTTAAGCTGGATCACCCATTATGATGCAATCAGTGAGTCTGAGACGCAATTGTATTTTCTGTAATATAATTCACATGAATATACTATTCCATTGATTAGAATTAATTCTGATAATAAATTTTATGAATTATGCCAATCTTAAATGTTGATGTAACGAAACAAATTCAACAAGACCTCTATGTGTAAAAATGTTATTATTCGCTATCAAAATAATATTCATTTTTCTCTTCAGTAGTTTTAACATTAGATTATGTAAGGCTTTGCATTGTTATTCGCTAAGAAATGTTGTTCTGGTCCAATACTACAAACATGCTAAAAGTACTTTATTATTAATATAAATAAGCTGTGCTGAAGTAATTTTTTTATGTCTCAATACAGTCAACTCTCTATATAATCACCTCCCTTATAGTCACAATTATCTATATAGTCACCTTAGTTGAGTGATCCGAATTTTCATATATAATATCTACTTTATACGCAGTCACATTTCGCATATAGTCACTATCATACTAATTTTCAAAAATCTTATATTAAAAAAGTAATGTATATAGTTACATAATTAACCAATCAAATTTAGATGTAGATAATTTTAATTTGTACTAATAATTATCTAAAAAAAGTTGTTTTATTTTTATATGAAATATGCCACCTGTAAAGTCCTCAAAACAAACGCGTACTTCTATAACTAAATGGCAATACAAAGAAATTTGTGTTTATGCTTGTGACAACTCTAAAAAAAATCAAAATGAAATAACCGTGCTTTTTAATAAAAAATGGAATTTAAATATGGATTGATTAACAGTTTCTAAAATATTAAAGAAAAAGGAAATATACTTGCAAATGGAAGAGAATAGCATTTATACTTCTTCTAAACGTATTTGTCAAGTTAAAGTTCCATAAGTAAATGAAGCATTACGAATTTGGGTTGGCCAGACTCTTAGTAGAAATATGTTTATTTCAGATGTGATTTTGAAAGAAAAAGCTATTTTCTTTACACATAATTTAGTACCTGAAACTTCAGTAATTTTTTCAAATGGTTGGCTTGTAAAATTTAAAAAAAGGAATGGTCTTAAATATTGTAAACTTCATGGAGAATCAGCAAGTGTTTCTGAGACAACAATTTTTCAAGAAAGGGAACGGCTTTGACAAATTTTACAACGATATGACTTGGATGATATTTATAATGCTGATGAGACTGGATTCAGTTATTCTTTCATATGATTCCTAATGAAACTTTTGCAAAAGGACCTATTAATAGAACCAAAAAGATAAATGTATTTTTTATTATAGCAATTAAAAACGTAATTTTTATTGTTGATTAATCTAAATTACAATTTTTTGAAATCATTAAATAAAAACTCTATTATTTTAAAATATTTTTTAAAAAATATTAATTATAAAAACTGCTTATTTTTATAGAATAAAAATAGATTAACTGTAATATTAACATCAAATGCATTCAAAAATCACAAATTGAAGTCTTTAGTAATTGGCAAATCTTTACGCCCACAAGCTTTTCATGAAATTCAAGTTTCCCAACTTTCAGTTATATACAAAGCAAACAAAAAGGTATGGATGAGAAGTGATATTTTTAATGAATGGGTTATTGAATTAGATTGTACCTTTCATCTTCAAGGTCAATATATAGTCTTAATCCTTGATAATACTTCATCACATAAATTTGTATTTGGTGAAGATGAATATGAAGCAGTGTTCAGAAATGACCTGGTCATTTGACCATTTAAATGATTTAGGAAATCATTTGTCATTATTCATAATCATTT
>JADRCO010003054.1:0-11293 GCA_021464525.1 Rhizophagus sp. LPA8_4_AMF
TTTTTAGCGATTTTTTTTTTTAAAAAAAAAAAAAAAAATGAAAAAAGAAATAAGAAATAAGAATAAAAACTGTCTTAATTCAAAATTATTTCTTAATAAAAGAATAAGTCATAAAATACAATAATTATGCCTGCGAAACTTACTTTTATTTCTTTTATCCATTCTGTTACTGAACGAGATAGCACAGATAGATTACACTATAAGGAAAGCCATTGGAGTTTTAAGATGATATAACCATGGAAATTAAAATGATATCTTTTATTCCAAAGGATAATTCTGTACTCAAATGGGTTCCTGTATTTGAAGCTGGAAGTGTTTTAAGATTTACAGGCAAATTTTCTCTTAATGAACACCCTATGCTATTAGAAGTAATCAAACTATATTAATTATATTAGTAATTTTAATATTTTTTTTGTTGTTTATAAAAAATTCTATTATTTAAGGTAACAGTATAACATCAACCAAAATGAATATATGATTTTATTACAATCTCACTTAGCAATAATATTATTAATCAAAAAGTTGTATAAAAGTTTTTATACTAAAATTAATTATTATTTTTAAACAAAGAAAAATTAAAAAAAAATTCAGTTTACCAATTTTCTAACAAAATATACTGACCCCCGGATATCTGCAATACGAATATTTTTTTGGATTTTTTAAAATACAGTATTGCTAGGCAGTGCTAGCTGCCTTATAATTTTTTATTTCTAATAGCTTCTTTTTTTCTAAAAAAGTAATTTTTTTTTATTTTTTTTTATTTAAGATAAATAATATTTTGATAATTATCATTTCAATAATATTATTTCATACCAATTTTTTTTTAATCATGATTTTTGATATTAAACCAATTTTAAAACTATTATATATACTTTTTCACGATTCTTAATTTCCCATCGTCATATCTTATTTTTAAGATATTCATAAACTTTAAGAAAACACCATTTATACTATGTTAATTTAAACATCCTAATAACCTTTAATATCACATTTTTTGAATTTTTTCCGTATTATTAAAACTAGAAAAAATTTATTCATCGCACGTGCGTGTCATCGCCACCCTATCACGTGATTTGTGATCAGTTTGTTTTATTTATTATAGCATCTCCTTTTTTACGTTCTTTTGAACTTTTGACCTTTAACGCTGTAGACCGTAGTAAGTTTTTTTTTGACTATTTATTTCTTTTAATTTCTTTTATTCCTTACTAATTAACCATTTTCTTTGGTTTTTTTTTGTAGATTTTTCAGTTTTTTGCGTCCTATTAAATGGTAAGTTTCAGGTTTTTCAGTCTTTTTTTGTAGCAAATAATAATTAATAAACGTTTATATACACCTATTTTTTAATTTTATTTCTATCCTCTCTACCTAATGATTAACACGTTCAAAAAATTAAATTTATTTTTATCAAAATTTCTAAAATCTTTCTAACTAATAAATTACATTATTTTTTATATGAACATGGTAGCATGCACCCTAAAGCATCCCTAGTTTTTCCTTTACAATAGAAACGCCGTATAATGATGAATTAATTAACTTGTATTGTAATGTTTTTAATTTATTAATGCCATTACATAATAAATTAATGGAACAACAGTCTTTATGTTAATTATGCTCATGATGATTGCTTTAAATGGAGAATGTACGTGTTGTGATTATATTTGGAATGCCCATTTAGATACTTGCAAGCATTGTCATGCTGCATTAATTTATCAAGAAGCAATCAAGTCTTCTGATATTGTTACTTAAACAAGAGATTAAAAAGAAATTGGTACAATATTTTAAAAATAAGCAAAGAGTATTGCCCGTGGAATCAAAAAATCTTTCGATATACAATGATGTTACGAAAATTATTTTAATGGACAAGTGGTGGGAAAATCAACGGAAATTGGATTAGATAATAAGTGGCTAGGTGATGATCGTAAGAGGCTGAGGTAAAGGTGGACTTTTTGGCCGATCGACAATATGGCCGGGAGACAAATTTGTATTTCGGACAAATTGGCCAAAAGACAAATAGGACTTTGGACAAATTGTACCGAATTTTGGAAGATATTTAAAGGAAAGAAGAAGCGAGGTGAAAATGAGCATTAGCTGTTAGTATTAGTGTTAGTGAACGCCGAGTGAGACAGTAATATGGTTGATTCCTTGCCGATTGTTGACAGTTGTTAATAAAGATACACCGTTATTTCTGATTTCTAGCTATACACTTTATTATCATTTGATTATACAGTCCGATTTATTGTTTTTTCACGATTATTTTATTTATTGATTAATTTGCGCTGATCATTTATCGATTGGTCATCACTTTTATTCAATAGCACGTTACCGATTTGTTCACGATACCATACACCCTATAACTGACTTATTTTTGATCTGTTTTCCTTATCGATTGTTAGCCGATTGACTTATGTTTGTTATTTATTTTGTGTTACTATCCGACGAATAGTATAAAATCGGTAGTGACAAAGAAAATTGTTAATATATAACACAAATGGTAATTAATAATTTTATTTGCTTATTCAATATACATACAATGATCTAATTAATTTAATTAATGTTATTTTAGGTTTTATAATTATTTAGTTCTAAAGGCCGAAATGGATCATTATTATATTCATTTGGTCGTGAATATGATTCAAATATTGCCAAAGTAACAATGGGGCTTCTCCAAAATCATCGGCAAAACAAAGAAAACTAAGTAGAATTCTTAAAGATACTGATCGGAATACATCATTTTCTGAACAAACAAGAAGCACAAAAAGAATTAAAAAAATATTCGTAATGCTAAGGTATTATAAATTAAGTTCTTTTCTAACAAAATTTTATTTAGGAAAACATTAAAGGTAATGAAAACCCATATGAACCTTTAACTACATTACCCGCTCAACCAACAATTATGCAAATCTTATTCGCAAATGATTATATCCACACTTTATTGCCCATTTCACAATCAATACAAATTCCCATAGATACTACTTATGCATATCCTGCAAATTTACCAATTTCGTTTCCTTAATGCTACTCATATTCTACAGTATAATCAAATAATTGCCCACCAACCCAAAATTCATATTCTTTTTCGTCATATCTTGCAAATGCTAATTCCTTTTCTAAATCTACAGTCATTAATCCATGTGTTGGTCTATCTCTTTCATGTTATATTTTTTAGCTTTTCGATCAACACTTTTTGTTCCATTTTTTATATTTTTAAAATCTTTGATGGAAAAGTTAAACAAAATAAATTATTTTTGTACAAATTTACTACAAATGCGAAATAAATTAGTGAATCAAAATAAAATAAATTAAATATATCGGCTCGCTTTTTCTCTGTTTGTCCTTTCACATTATTGTATCATTTCCAACGTGATAACCATTTCCCTAGTAATAGATACATACGATTAAACATATGGTGATAAATTATTCATTCAAAATTTAAATTATATCATTCCTCTTCAATAATACAACCACGTTTTGGTTTATTTCTGTATTAAGGAAGTGGTGAGAATTTTACCTGATTAATTCACAAAAGATTGATTAATAACACACCAAAGAAGAATAACGTGTGTGTATATAGAACAAAAAATTATTAATACAGTATATACGTCAATGTATTACTCAACTACTTTGTTGAAACGTTAAATGTTTTTTCTTATTTATTAAAAAATTTCTGCTCAAAAATCGCTAATTTCGTATAATTAATTAATTATTCATCTGCCGTGCGAATAAAATACTCAAAATCTAATAGAAATAGGATGCGTTTGATATTAAATCTCAACGCGTAAACGGATTAATACAGTATATAAACAGTAATTTAATAAAAACGAATTAATATACACTTTAGATCGTTAATTTGAAAAAAAAAAATTTTAAGATTTCGATCTTAGACATACCAACAAAGAAGTAAAAATAATTCCATATTGTTACACCGAATTATGTTATGATGAAAAATTAATACGAATGTTTTTTTATTTGCTTTTAAATGTAAAACATCATTACATGAAATACTTACTTATTTTCATTTAAATATATATTTTCTGATTCTAATTACTGTAAAGTTCTATTAAAAATGCTACAACATAATTCTCTTAAAACGTTCAATAAAATTTCCCTAAATACGTCATTCTATAAAATGTTCCACATAAATTTTCAAATAAATGTTAAAAAATCTTAAAATCTATTAAGAAAAAAATTACTTTATCTTTTTTTCATATTCTTCATATAATTCTAGCGCTTTAGTTTCGTTTTTTCCTGTCCCTATTCCATGTTGATAACAATACCCAAGATCATATATTGAATATACATGCCCTTTTTCAACTAATTCTTTATATAATTCAAATGCTTTATTTTCATCTTTTACGGTCCCAATTCCATGTTGATAACATTCTCCAAGATTATTCATTGAAATAATATCACCTTTTTCAGCTGCTTCTTTATATAATTTAAATGCTTTAATCTCATCTTTTATAATTCCAATTCCATGTTGGTAGCAATACGCAAGATCATTTATCGCGTTAATGTCACCTTTCTCAGCCGCATTTTCATACAATTCAAATGCTTTTGTCACATTTTTTTTAGCTCCAACTCCATAAAAATAGCATTCTCCAAGTTGGTATATTGACTTGATACTACCCTTTTCAGTCGCTGTTTTATATAATTCAAATGCTTTATTTTCATCTTTCTCGATTCCTATTCCATGTCGGAAAAAATCACCAAGAAGAATAATATTTTGTTGTTTATCCATATTATCCAAAAAATAATTCATTATTTCATTCTCATTCTTGTTATTTGGCGTAATATATTGTTTAATTGACTGAATATAATTGTCTTTATCAATCCCTCCTTGAAGAAATTTTTCATATAATAAGAAAAGTTTGTTAATAAGATTTTTGTGATAATCGAAATTAAATGAACTTCCATCTATCTCCATAGTATTACTTTCGGAAAGTTTAATTTGTAATGAATTAAGTCTAATATGTAATGAATTAGTTATACTAGTACTCCGTGAACAAAAATTATCGTCACTATTATTACATTTCATAACTTCATTTTTATTCTCTAGTGATTTTAGGTCTGAAAATACTTGATGAATGTCTGGTCTATCTTCTGGATCACACTTCCAGCAACCTAAAATAATTTTTAAATTAAATAATAAAAGATATTAGATTATCACATAATGTTAAGAAACGACCAGCGTCGTAAATATTACGAATAATTTACTATAACAAATTATTAAGAATAAAATATTGATATTATAAAATAAATAATATTTACTTTTATAAATATCGACATATTTATCGGGCATCCCAGGTACTGGATTTTCTCTTTTTCCATTTTGAAGTTCCGTAATTAATGTGTGTGAATAATAGGATTCAAACGGTAATCGTCCAGACGATATTTCCCATAGAAGCACCCCAACACTATATACATCTGATTTCTTATTTGCTTTATAATGTTGTTCATTATTGGTTTGTTCTTTTGGTTCTTTTTGATCTTTAAAAAGTAATGGATCAATATAAGGCAACATTCCAATAACTCCCTTGACAGAATTTGATACTTCAGCCAATCTACGTGAAAGACCAAAATCTGCTAATTTGACCTTATTCTGATGAACTAATATATTCTTTGAATGCTATTTTACAAAAGTAAAAATTAATATCAATAATATGTTTAATATTTGAATAAAAATCAAAACCAAAATACTTACCAAATCACGATGAATAATATCCTTTTGATGTAAACATGAGACCGCATCAGAAATTTGTATAGCAAATTGTAACTTTGTACTCAAATCTAATTTATTGAAATTATCTTTTAAATAATTCCTCAAAGTACCACTATCAGCATATTCAAGAATAAATAAATAATCTGGATCAATACTATCCTCATTATCTGAAATATGATAATATATATTTATTAATAATTAAATTTTGTTTAATACGATACAACACTTATTGAAGATAATATACAAGAAATATGGACTTTGTAATTAGAAGGGAATTTTTTGTAAAAAAAAAAAAGGGAAAAAATAGCGCATACACCGTAAATACCGGGACGTTTAATAACCTAATAAGAACTGCAGAGTGGTGTTGATGATTACTTACTTTTTCTTTTAGTAATGCCAAAAAATTTAATAATATTTGCGTGAAAATGAACTTCCTGTAATAATTGTAACTATAAAAAATAATAAAAAAAATATTTGTTATAACATTAATATTACTTATTTTTTGATGATATTTTTATTCTTATCATTTACCTCATTAACAATTTCTTTCATAATACAAGTACCTTTAAAAGATTTTAGTGCAACAACGGTATCGGAACCTTTCCAATTTGTTTTATACACATTACCGAACGCTCCTTTACCTACAAACTCTTGATTTTGAAATACACTATAATCATGGTAATTTATGTAACGACGATTAATTCCATCCTCGATCCATTGAATTGATTCATCTGTGCTTGTGTCAACATTTAAACTATTTGCCATTTTTTTAAAAAAGAATTTTGTCTTAAGATGAGAAAGAAAAACTCTGAAAAAAAATGCATGCACAAAATAATATACTAAATCGAGTGTTGATCCGGCAAACATTTCCGGATTGACAAGTCACATGATTACATGCTATCGATATTTAACTCATATGCGCGCATCTAAACCCTAACCCCAAATTTTAGAGATAACCCCAAATCTGATAGACCAATCATAGAGACGATCCATCAATTGACACTTGACTGCATATGTATATGATCGATAAAAACCTTTGCTATATACAGCCCAAATATTTCTTTCGCATCATTTTTCTTTTCTTTAGGTTTTCGGTTGAAGCCCTGCCTGCAAAGCATTTCAAGCCCTGTGAATAATTAAATGACGAGTTAGAAACCTGACCCAAGACTTCCCTAAAACAATGTGTAAAGGTCAGTTTCATTTTTTCATTCCATTTTCTTTATTACTACTAACCTTTTTTTTATTTCTTAGGTTCAGCACTTCAAAAAGAAGCACATGGAACGTTCACGCCTAAAACAATGTATCAAAGGTTAGTTTTTTTCATTATTTTTGTTTCATTTTTTCGCGCTATCTAACCTCTTTTTTTATTTCTTAGGTTATGTACTTCAAAATGGAGCACTTGTAACTTCTATAGAATGTCAGGCAAATTAGTAAGTTATTTTCGCATTTTCACATTTCGTATTTTTTTTATTTGTTTTATTAATTTAAATATAACTGGCTTATTTATTGCTTTTTCTTTAGGTTTTTTGTTTCTCCTGGTTTTGTTTCTTTTACTCCTGGTGTGTCCTTCATATTATGGTGAATTCTTAAAATATGTAACTGTTAATTATTTCTTTAATGATTAGGGTCGGTCTGCTTTTACTAGAGAAGGTAAAGGCTATGTACCTTCCCTATGAAAAGATTTAATTTTCTATAGGTGAAGGATGTGGTTCCCTGCCTTCTTTATTGTTAGTTTCTTGCGATGTTGGTCCGAATGCGTGACCTCTAACTAGTGCTTCGACCTGTATCCAGATCAATCCAGATAGTATTCCAATCCGATTAGCCATTATCCGCTGGATAACGGATATCTGTTAAAAAAACTGGATAAATCGGACGGCGGATCATTGACAGATCGGATAAACCAGATGACAGATAATGACGGATTTATCTGACGCTATCCAACAATTTTTTAATTTTTTTTTTACTAATACAGATCACGTGACATGAATAATACTAAGTGATCAATGAGAAAATTTCCTTTTTTGGAACTCAGTGTAACCTTGTGTGACACATTCTCTGATTTTTATAGGGAGACAAAATTTCCTTTTTTGGAAATATGTGTGACATCACGTGATATAATGCGAAAAATTGACTGGCATTACGAACTTGGCTGAAATTAAACTAAAGTCGCGGATAAACGGATATCTTTAAGGATGATCTGGATTGATCTGAATGAAAATAACACGGATATTTCAGATGGCAGATTCTAATCGGATCAGATAAAATGGTGATGGATATCCTCAGATTGGAACACTAAATCCGGATTGACCTGGATATTTTTTTCTTTTTGGATATCCAGATTTTGCGGTTTTTATCCGGTTTAAAATCCGGATGAAAAATATTCGGTTTGAACCGAAATCTGGATTGATCATTCATTTATTTTTTTTGCATAGTACCATAACTTTTATATGATATTACTATGAGATTTGTAAATTGAATGAATTTATCACAATCCACCTTTAAACTACATTTTGGCTGACTAATTTTTTTTAAATTTTTTTTTATAATTTATGCAAAAACGTGCTATTATAACTTATAATTTAGGTGCAAATAATTTTATATAATAAGATTTTTGTTCATTTAAAAATACAATATTAAAATTAAAAAAAATAGTTGTTATTTTAATGTTTTTATTTTATTTAACAGTTAGATTATTATATAATAACGAAAAAGAAAAATATACCTAATAAAAAAAGGAAATAGCAATAAAAAAATGTTAAAAAGAAATGAAAGATAAAGTAGAATAAAATGGCAAAGGAAAACAAAGAACATGAAAAAATGGAGAGGATGAAAATGAAATGAAGAAAAGAAAGGGAGATAAAGGAAATTGGGGAAAATAAGAATGAAGATGTGAAAAAAGAAAGAGGAAATGAAAAAAGAAAAGTTAGCAAAGAAAAATGAAAAGAAAGAAGTGGAAAAAACAAAAATAGTGAAAGGAATAAAGAAACAAATACAGAAAGAGATGAAGAAGCAAGAATGAAGATAAAGAACAAAACCATAAAAGTTAATAAAAGATCAGAATGTAAGAAACAAAAACAAAAAAGATATATAAAGCAGTACCTTAATCAGGATTGATAGAACTTAAAGACCTAAAAAGAAAGAAAGGGAACAAAATTCAACCATTTGATGTGAATATTGAATAAAATCGTTGCAGAATTATGAAATTTCGTATCTTAGATAATTTTGGCCAAATTTGTAATTCTGGCTAGAATTATATTCACGTGACTTTGAAAAAGTAGTTTAGCTACCAGGTAAAAAATTCTTTTATTGGCTAAGCATAATGACACAAAAATTTTTAGTGTTTCACTAAATTTTAAATCTGGACGACGCTAAGGCACTATAAATTCTGGCCTGAATTATTGCTGATCAGTTGTAAATTCAATCCGGATTTCAGTTTCTATCCAGATTATTTGACCCAGATAAAATCTGGATCAATCTGAATAAAATCTGGATTTCTTTTTTGTGTAATCTGGATGACGGTTTTCATCCGGGTCAAAGCACTACCTCTAACAAACTATTGCATATTAATGATGGATATTAATCTAATGTTAGAAGGACACATAATAATTAATTTAAAGGCACAATACAATAAAGGAAATGGACATGATTTTTATGTAGTAAAATAAAGTATATCTTGTTGACTTTATATAATAATAAATTCATAATAGGCTAATTTGATGCATCATACCAATAGTAACCAATTCCCATTTACTATGAAATTATCACATGCAATGTGTCAAATCTGCCCATATGTTTTCACTTACTTTAAATTAATAACTAATGATGTATTAAAATTGGCAATGATTGATACGCTAAAATTGATGCACTAAAATTGATGTGCTAAAATTGATGATGAATTGATGATGCATTAAAAATTTATAAATGATTGATCTATTAAAATTTTTTTAGAATTTTTTTTTTTTAAAAAAAAAAAATGGTAATAATTGAGAAAATTAAAGACTATCCAAAAGATGATACTATTTTTTACAAACAGAAAAATGAAAAAGGAATAGTTAGTCAAAGTTTTACCTATAAAGTAATTACAGCAGGAAAATATCCAGATAAAAAGATTCTTCAAGCTACTTATGCACTAAACTGCTAACTTATTCCTAATAATTACAAAATACAAACAAGCTGGGGTCATGGAAATGAAAAGAAAATAGTTTAATGTGGAATGATCTATCACAAAAATAAATCTTTGTATTATATACAATATGATAAAATTTTATTGAGCAAGTATCTTCTGAGTTGTCAGCTTCTAATGCTGCTAAATTGTTATATAATGTAAGTTGATACTAATTAATTAATAAATTTATAGTATTCAAATATAGTATTAATTTATTTTTTTATAGAAATTTACAGAAAATAAAACCAGTATCAGGAATTTTACTTTTTAGTTTACAGCTTAATAAATTAAAAGAATATCTAGAGATGAAATCATACAAAAAGATCTTAAAACCTGTTAATAGAGCTCCGAATGGGTTGGATCAAGTCGGGTAATTGATCTGATCCAACTCGATTGATTTTTTCAGGTCAGGCAAAAAGTTGACCTGAAGCGAATCAGATCGGGTACCTGATCTGATCTGATTTGACCTGTTAAAAAAAATGAATCCATTAAAAAGGATTCACTTTACTTGATAATATTAAAAAATGTTTTCGTAATAATTTTTATTAATTATACAAAAAAATATTGTGAAATGTTTTTTTTAACCAATTATCTATTAAAAAACGTTTTTTGCAATATTTTTTACTAAATTTGCAAAAAAAATGTTGCAGAATATTTTTTTAATTAATTATCTATTAGAAAACATCTTTGCAACGTTTCTTCTAACTTAATAAAAAATATTGCAAAAATGTTATTTTTTATTAAATTTTCTATTAGAAAACATTTTCGCAATGTTTTTTTCTAACTTAATAAAAAAAATATTGCAAAAATGATTTTTTATTAAATTTTCTATTGGAAAACGTTTTTGTAACATTTTTTCTAACTTAATAAAAAATATTGCGAAAACGTTATTTTTTATTAGAAAACGTTTTTGCAATGTTTTCTTCTAACTTAATAAAAAATGTTGCAAAACGTTATTTTTTATTAAATTACTATTAAAAAATGTTTTTGCAACATTTTTTGATAAATTAACTAAAAAATATCAGGTCAACGGATCAACAGGTCAGGTCAAATCTATAACCTAATCTGATACTAAGTCACAAATTTGATGACCTGATCTGAATATTTTGGATCAACCCGACAGGTCATCCGAGTTAACTTAATCTGATTCAGAACTCTACCTGTTAATAATATAACAACTTCTGGATTAGCAAAATGAGCAACAAAGGTATCATCTAAAGTATTAGACCAATTTTCAGAAATTGCTAACAATTTTTATCTTTCTGAAGATATTCCACTATTGGAATCAATAAGTTTTAGTGATAAAAAAAAAAATATGATATTAATTATGGAAAAGAAAATCAAGTGTTAAAACATGAAAAAGAAGTTGCAATTGTAAGAGCAATGGATAAAAGCCAAATTTCACGTAA
>JADRCO010003055.1:0-11289 GCA_021464525.1 Rhizophagus sp. LPA8_4_AMF
ATTACGTAATAAAGGCTAGTAAAGTGCTCAATGTTTTAAAACATGTTTAAAATGATTTAAAACATGATTTAAAACGCCAAAATTGTTTTAAAACATGTTTTTTGCCATCCCTAAGTATGTATGCAAAATATTTGTTTTTTTTGGAACTGGCTCCATGGGAGCTTCACAAAATGTTATATCAATAGGAACATACAGTATGTGTATTATTATTTATCGGATAACAAAGATTTTGAGTATTACATTATTTACAAGCAATTTTCTTTTCCTATATAAAATAATATTTTACATAAATGATAAATCGAAAACTATACTACAAGGTTTAATTTTAAAGCATTTATTGAATTCAGCACTAAACAAAATACATGACTTTAGCTAATTCTTTAGAAACTAAAGGAATTGAAGAAATGCTTTCTGATTCTCCATAATTTTGTTCTCCTGGTACTTCTATGGTTGGATAAAGTCGAGCGCGTGCTGCTAATAGATGTGCATAAGCAATTGGAGGTACCACGGATATTGCTGAAGAACATCTAAAAACAAATTAATCATCATTAACATTGTGAACGTTGTGATTTATCAATGTGTAATATCATCAAAGAAAGTTTTCCGTAAAAATAAATTTACCTTGCATAAAGATAACATAATCGATAGGTTAAATTCTGAATTTCATCAGCGCTAAATTTATTTTCATCATGTAAAACATAATAATGAGTCGGACGTGTGGTTCCTTGAAGTCCAGAATGAGATTGTAAATCTATGAAAAAAAAAGATTAATAAAATATTCACAAATCATAAATCAAAGTTCTTTTAATGAAAATACTTACAAAAATCGAATTCATTACAATGAACAATTGATTGATCCACAACAGTTCCGGGAATACAATTTCCTAATTTATCCGTATCTCTTCTATTTACTGGAATAAATCTAAAGAAAAAAAGGAATTTTTTCTTATATTAATACAAATAATTATTTCAAAGAATATTCTCTGTTTCTTACCTAGTGTGATGTCTCTTTTGTGCTATAATAAAGGTCAAATTTGGTGGGTCCTTTTGATAAATTTTATCAAAAGCGTTTTTCAATGCGATTACTTCTCTGTTTAGCACACTGCGAAATTGGCCCTCGCTCACACCATCCCGATAAAAAATCATTCGTTTGGGAAGAATTTTATTTTTCTCATAAAATGCTTTCAATAAATCAGAAATCATTTCTCCGAGACATTCGATCGTTTCATTTCGGATTTGCTTATTGACACTAATTCTACCGTAATAAGTAGTTGCATTTGGTTCAACGGAGGCGCAGACTGCTGCAATGCTAGGCTGATCTTTCTGTCCTACACCGGGATGAGAAATATCCGCTCCAACAATCATCGTCTAAAAAAAAAAGGTTTGAAATTAAACTAAATTTAAAAAATCTAAAAATCTTGAAGAGTTTTGTAAGTGCTTACAGGAACTTTTCCAATTGTCGAAAGTTCTTCTTTTATAAGATTACAATTATGACCGCCTAGTTTGGCATTTATTTTTAATCCAATATTAGCCCATAAAGATTTGTTGTTTGGATTACGTAATTTTTCAGCAAGTATGCATTGGGTAACAATTCCAATTTTGGTATCAGCAATCATTTTAACTTCACCATATAATGGAGATGGTTTTCTTGGAATAATGACAATTAACAGTTGTGGTGGAAATGATTTATTAATGTGAGCCTTCTGAACAGAAATTTGCAATGACTTGATATAATGAATTAAATATAAGCATTAGTGGAAAAAAGTATATTTTACATTATACAAGTAATGGAATAACATTACTTACCGATTCAATATTTCCCTGCGGATTTTCGTAATTTATGTAAGGATCATTTCCCACCTCCTAATGAATAAATAATGAATGAATTGTTTAACATTATTCTTTAACTAGTTTTAAAAGAAAAAGTAGTTATTTAGCCTACCATTCCGAATTCAGTCAATTTTTGTTTTAGTCCTAACATACACCTTTTCACTTGTTCCATAGGACATGACCTTCTGTCAGCCAAAACAAGAACTGACCAGTTATGCAATGGCTTTGTCTATAAAGAATATAGATAACCGGTTAATTGGATTCTATAAATTACATTATAAAAAAAAAATACATACTCTAAGTAGAACAAGGTCTTTGGGATTCCAACGACCGTTTAGAACAGGAAATATATTTTGTTGTTTACTATTTGCATTAAACATAACTGTTGGAGATTTTAAAACTCTTGCTGTAGAAGAAATGGAATAAACCGAATTAGTACATATAATACATACAGCTAAAGAACATAAATAAATAAAAATAACCATCGACAGTCATCATCTTAGGATCAATTCTAATTTCAAAATCACTTAAATTTTCATCTTCGTTGTGCTTAAAAACATTTTGGATGCAATTTTCTATTTTGTCGAATCGTTCTTGAGGCTTACAGGCCGTAAATTTGATCATATCTGCTTTGGCCTTATCTCCAATCGTTTTCTCATACTTTTGACCTATAATTACATAGAGTTATAAGAATTTAATTTAGCAATAAAATTTAAACACGATCGACAACATATCATATTTACCAGGAAGAACATCACAGACTTCCATTGGAATAAACAAGTTTTTCTTTACCACAAGACAAGGAAGAGATTTAAATTCCAAAAAATTATTATACGTTTGTGCGAAATAATCAGCTACGCTCATTTCTACTCCGTCCTTTTTATTCGTAAATGTAGTAAAATCGGCAGCTTGACTTGTTAAACGTTCTATTTTGTATTTTGTTTGCTTCTCTCCTCGATGGATAACTTTGATTATTAATCCCTTCAAACTCTATATCATTATCAAATAATGTTTAGTCGTGTTATAGCATGTTATAACAACGTAGAATTACCATAAAATTTAGTTATTATTAAAAATAGTTACGCGTTCAAGATTTCTTCGTTCGCTGTCACTGATTCCACGTCGCAATTCTTCAACATTTCTTTTACCTAAAATCTTTGCAACGTAATCCAATAAAGATCCGTCAGGATGAAATACAGCAGCACATGTATCAACATTTACGATCATATATCCTAATACAAGATTAATTGCTTTTAATAAAAATTCAACCATATTATTATTATTATTTGAGAATATTTACCCCAACCAGGTCTCATTGATTGACAGAATCCAGTTTTTAATTCAATTCCTCCATATAAATACTTTGGTCTGTCATTGGTCTCCGGAAAAACTCCTCGCTTGACAACAGCAAAATTATTTCGTGGTTTATAATTCAATACAGTGTTCAAGATTGTAACACATGTTTGAATTTCACCAGTTAATGGAGCCGAGCCCTTAAGGTAACTTAACAATCTTTCTATATTGATTTCTTCAATCTTACGAATAGTAATATGAAATGATTTTGCCTTACGGGGACCATCCGCCTCTAAAGAAACCTGCAAATAACAATTATATTATTAATGAATGAATTCAAATTTACAAAAAGTTTTTATAAATATATTATTATATAGTACATACTTCTTTGATTTCACCTTCATCATTAAAAGGTAACGGCTTAGTACAATAAATAGAATTATTGCCATCAAAGATAGGCATGGCATCACCAAAATGATTTTGAATAGCCATAATTGAAAAGAGTTTAAACGAAAGAGGAGTCTTGACCGGTGGCTCAACGATAAAATTATAATGAAATAAAGTTTTCTCAGGTAATGCAGTTACTTTTAGATAATTTGTTCTCAATTCGATAGGTCTTCCGTCTTGTCCAAGACCAGGGCGGCTAGCAATTTGCAACTCAACCGCATATTTAATATCTAAGGGCTTAATTTTCTTGGCTCCTTCTTCGGTAACGTTAACTTTAACGTTTGTAGAAAGAGTTCGTTTTGACATTGTAAAGTTTAATAGAAAGTTAATTGAAAAGTAAAAGATATATCTTATTTTATGTAGTGGAATTTGTGTAGAGGAATTTATGTAGAGGAATAGAAATTATAAAACTGCTTGGAGGAAATAAAGCCTTTTTATGTCTTTTGAAACAATTAAGCTTTCTGAATGCTTCAAATGAAATTGAATTTATTTTATTAGTCATTGCACGTTTAAAGGTTTATTTTACTTCTTAGTAATTACTCAACACTTTTACATTACTAAATACAAAAAAGTACAGGAATAGTTTAGAACGATATGATGAATCACTTTATTTATCGCAATAAAAGAAGTAGTCAGAAATTTAATAGAAGTAATAGATATACTAACTAACTCATCAAACATTATATGTTATTAATAAAATCTCGTTACTATCCAATAATTTTATTATGCCAATGCATTAATAATATTATTAAACTTACGTGGATAACCGATAATGTGTAATTATTCTTTCAGTAGATTTTTTTACTTTTCAAAAAAAAAGTTGGATATTAGCTAGAAAGATGAATCACTTTATTTGGTACAATAAAGAAATAGTCAGAAATTTAATAGTACTAGACTAATTCAAATACGATCATCAAACATTATATGTCATTAAAAAATCTCGTTACTATCCATTAATAATATGAATAAACTTACGTGGATAGCTGATAATGTGTAATTTTTGTTAATTATTCTCAAAAAATTAGATATCAGCTGAGTGCCTGGTAGGACCGAGAAAACTTCTAATGGGTATTACCACCATAATCCGACTCGCATACTTAGTACGTTTTGAGAAATCTTTGTAAGAATATTTTTAGGCCCTGCGTTTCTGTCATTATTATGAGATATACAATATATGTTGCATTTAAAATGGGTCGGATTGGCAGTAGCCTCTATTGGGACCAGAAAAAGACGGTAAAATATGATTGGTTATTTTAGATCAAGCTAGGCTGATCACAAGCATTTTATTATTGGTCGATTTCGATCGATCATATTTTGTTTGCACTTTTAATCTTAAAAATTGTAAAGATGCCTCCTAAAACGAAAGCAAAAAAGAAGAAACAAATAAACTCAGCAAGAGCATTTTCTACGACAAGTACACCCTCAAAAAATAAGGAAGCATTAAAAAACGAAATAGAATCTCAAGTTTCTTCACCCATTTCTGAACCTTCAACAACCGAGTTAGTTGTTTCCTCTGAACAAACTAAAGTGGATAATGTTGAAGAGAATATTAATGAAGAGGAAACTTATATTAATTCAATAATTGAAAATTACCAAGATTTAGATTTAAAAAGAGTTGATGCTTATTTTAAAGATTCTCAAGAATTAATTGGTCTCGGAAATGAAGCGCAAGTTCTTAGACTTGATAGTAATATCGAGCATAAAATATTAAATTTTATTAAAAAAGTGGGATATCACGAATTAGGTAAGCACAGTTATTTTAAGTTTTTAAGTTTTATTTAATTATTTCTAATAAATACTTATTCTATTATTTAGATCAATACAGGAATTTGTATACTAGTAATCTGTCACAAGAGCATATAATCTCATCATTAAATAAGCTATATTTAATTTTATTGCGTCTTGGATTTTCACAAGAAAACATCAAAGAATGTCTAAGAAATATAAATGGAGCAGAAGTTAAGGCTGCTTTAGATTGGGTAAATTATAATATGTTGAGGATAATTAATTATTTTCTGTTTTCTTTTATTCAATTGTTAACTTACCTTGAAATTTAGTTGTGCATTCATTTACCTTCGGAAGATTTGCCGGCCGGATTCGTTGATAAGATTTATTATGAAAAAGGTAACTCATTTTAATATGGTCATATTTCAACCTTTTAAATAAATTTATATTAACTTTTTATTTTATATACAAAGGAATGAATATTTCAGTTACAAGATCCACTTCACCAACATCTCAATCACCAATAAAGAAAGGAGATGTGTCTAAGGTTTATATTTCAACAAAATATACTTGTATTCTCATAAGAAATGAAAAAATTAATTTTAGCATTTATTTATTTAAAAAAAGGAAAAAAAATCCCCAGTGCAAAATTCTTCATCTACATCTAAGCCAAAACGATCTAATATGGTTGAAAAGGATCTGAAGGATTGGATTCTGAACAGTCTTGAAAATGATGTATTCTATTTAATTTCGAATTATTTTGGTTTTTGTGTTAAATGATTTAACCAAAAAAAAATGTTGTTTCAATTATATTTTAAGGCATCAGACGAATCAGAGCCTGAAACTGGGGCAACTTATAAACCATTGTCTCCAGCATTAAAATATGCTACATTAAAATGTGAATTGGTTTTACAAAATAAAATTTCGTCTGTTTTAAAGAAATTTAATCGTAGTCAAGAGAAGCAAGAACAGGCTAATCAAAGAATCGATGAATTACAAAAAGAAATTAAGAGTTTTGAAGAATTAGGGTCTTATGAATTTAATAGAGATGAAGCTGAAAGGGAATTTAAAAATTTAATGAAATATAAAGATTTAGAAAAGGAAGTAAAAGAAATTATAGGTGACGAAATCGAAGATGGTAAAGAACAAGATAAAACTATTCAAATTGACGAGAGTAAACAAGTTGAGGGTGATCAGAAAAAGGATATTATGGAAAAAATAAATGATGATGATGATGATGATGGTTTGTTTGGTGGATTATTAGATAATGTTCCCGATGACTTAACTACTTCTAGCGAATCTAATGTTTCATCAACAATAATAATGAAAGAAATGATTCCTAAAACATTTACCGGAAAATTACCGAAAGATCAATTAAATGAATTTTGTCGAAAAAAAGATGGTAAAGTTAAAATCAGTTTTGATGAAGATCGCGGTGGAAACCTTTATAAGTGTTCTTTGAAAATTCGGTGGAGTAATGAAAAGAAAGGACAAGACAAAGAATGGAATATGGGGAATGTTGCATGTCGAAGAAAAATAGAAGCGGAGAACTATGTTGCTACTTTAGCATTATTTGAATTGACAGATCTTCCGATATATCTTACATTCCCCACTTTTTTTAGAGATTTATGGCTAGAATTGACGGAAGAAAAGAGGTCTGCCGAGAATAAAATTAAATTAGCTGAAGAACAGGAGAGGATAAAGTTATTGATAGATGTTATAGAGGAAAAAAAGAAAGAGAATATTGTGAGTTATAACATTATGAAACACTTTTTTTTATTTGCGAGCTATATGTTCATTTCTTTCTTTATTAGATTGAAGAAAAATCTAAAATCTCTGACGAGTTAGATCAGGATCAAATTTATAAAGAAGATAAGTCTAGTATAAACCAATATAATATTGTGAACAAAACTAGTAGCGAAGGTGAAGCCATGAAAAAAGCTTTCTTGAATAGACAAAAAAATAAAACATACATGGACATGCTAGTAAGTAAATTATTTTGTCAAATTTCTTGACATATTAAGTAAATTTAAAAACGACACAACTTCCTGATTTAATTAATAGGAAAAAAGAAAGCAGTTACCAATATATTCATACAAAGATCAGTTTTTGGAGAAATTGAGTAAAAATCAAGTTGTTATTGTATCTGGAGAAACTGGATGGTATCTAGAATTTCTAAATCAAATTGCATGTACTTTTAGATTTTTTTGTTTGTTAATATAAATATTGAAATTTAATTTAATAGCGGTAAAAGTACACAAATACCACAATTTATAACAGAAGATATGTTAATGAATGGATATGGTGATAAATGTAATGTTATTTGTACTCAGGTGCGTTTATTTCTTTGGTTTATAATTTTTTTTATTTCAATTTGTTAAAAAATTTTTTTAATTAGCCACGAAGGATTTCAGCAATTTCAATAGCGTATAGAGTTTCTGCAGAAATTGGTGATTCACCAAGAACTATTGGAACTTCTAAAGCATTAATTGGATATCAAATTAGATTGGAGTCAAAAGTTTCTAGAGAAAATATTTTAACATTTTGTACTTATGTTAGTAAATTTTGATTCATGTATGTCGCATGTATATACTATTCGATCACTTTGATTTATTTATTTATTTGTTTGTTTTTAGGGTATATTATTGAGAAGATTAGAGAGTGATAAATTATTAAAGGATGTTAGTCATGTGGTTATTGATGAAATACATGAAAGAAGCTTGGAATCGGATTTTCTGATGATTATTTTGAAGCAAATATTTGAAAGGAGGAGTGATTTAAAGTAAGTTATATTTATCAATATTGTTTAATAATTGAATACATTAACATTTTATATTAATTTTTTTTTGTTTAAAAAAAGAGTTATATTAATGAGTGCAACAATTGAAGCATCAAAAATTTCTCGATATTTTGATTATTGTCCTATAATTGAAATACCTGGCAAAATTTTCCCCGTCGAAGTTAAATTTCTTGAAGATGTTATTGAAGAAACAGGTAAATCGGTTTGTAAATTATGCTAATTTTTAAAGATTTTAGATTTTAATCTTTATTTTTATTATAATAGATTATATGATTGAAGCAGATGATGAATATGCAAGGAAGATTCACAGACAAATTAGAGGTAGAGTGTTAGATCTTTTAATCTTAAATTCCTTTTTATTAATTTCGTTTTATCTTTTTTAATGTATTGCACAATAGATGAAGGAACTATTACAATAACAGGAAAAGGACAAACATCACATACTATTAGATTAGAGTATGAGGATATAGACAGTTCATATACCGATTTAAATATTCCTCAAGAATATCTTGAACAATATTCTAAGAAAACTCAGTTAGCTTTATCACGTATTGATGAAACATGTATAAATTATGATCTCATAATATCTCTTTTGAATTATATTTGTAATAATCCTGTAGCAAAACAAAAAAATAATATACCCGAAGATGGAGCAATATTGATATTCTTACCTGGAATGGCAGAAATAAGAAGACTAAATGATCAAATTTTATCAGATATTAATTTTAGTGATACTTCAAAATTCTTAGTATATCCCTTACATAGTACTATAAGTTCAGACGATCAAAATTTAGTATTTGATATACCACCAAAAGGTATTAGAAAAATTGTTTTGGCAACTAATATAGCAGAAACTGGAATTACAATACCCGATGTTGCTATTGTTATTGATACAGGAAAAGTTAATCAGATAAGGTAAGATTTAAAATTAAGAAGATGGATTATTTATATTAAATAATTATTTTACTATACCTAATTTTTTTATTAGATATAATGAAAGAAAGAAAATTACAAATTTACAAGAAATGTTTATATCAAAAGCTAATGCTAAACAAAGAAAAGGAAGAGCTGGAAGAATAAGAGAAGGAATTTGTTTTCATTTATTTACAAAATGGAAATATGAACGTGAGGTAATATCTTATGTTTTATGTACTTTTAATAAAGGAGTTTAATTTAGTAATCTATTATATACAGATGCATGAACATGAATTGCCAGAAATTTTAAGATTACCATTACAAGAATTGTGTCTTAAAATTAAAATTTGTGAATTGGGTAATATTGAGCAAGTATTAAGTATGGCATTGGATGTTCCTTTTTCCCAGTCTATTAAAAATGCTATAATTACGTTACAAGAGGTATTCGGTTAATTTTATTTTTTTTAAAAAAAATTTAAAAATATTAAACTTCTTTTCTTTTATAGGTTCAAGCATTAACAGCTGAAGAAGAATTAACACCATTAGGAATACATTTATCACATATACCAGTAGATGTACATCTTGGAAAAATGATATTATTTGGATCAATATTTAAGGTCCTTGATCCAATATTAACAATATCTGCAATACTTAATTATAAATCACCATTTTTAATACCATTTGGTAGAGAATCTGAAGCTGAAATTGTTATCAAAAGTAAATTTAAAGAAGGTGAATCAGATTTATTAACAATGTATAAAGGATATATTTTATGGAAAGAATTGTATGAAAAAGAAGTTATAAATAAAGGAGGTAAAGGATGGGAGACTGTGAGAAGATTTTGCGAAACCAATTTTTTAAGTTTACAAAATTTATTAATGATTGAAGATATTAAAAAGCAATTTTTAGAATTATTGGTTAATATTGGATTTGTTAAAATTGATGAGTCAAGTAAAAATTATTTAAGCAGGTAAGATAAAATTGGTAATTTATATATTAAAAACATATTTAATATATTTTTAATTTTAGATATAGATTTCAAAAATCTCGATTACTTTGTGCCATTCCACCATATTATAATCAAAATAGTAATTCATATGCTATAATTAATGCAACAATTTTAGCAGGGTTATATCCAAAAATTATTTATCAAGAACCTTTAAAAAATCAATATTTTACTGTAATGGATAGTGGAATTTTAACCAGTAGTAGTAGCGGAATTATAAAGGTTAATCCAAAAAATGTTTTTATTCATCCATCTTCAATTGTATTTAAACACGATTTAAAAAGCCATATCAAGGAAAAGAACTGGTTTATTTATAATACTTTAATACAAACTACCAAATTATATGTTAGAGACGTTAGTAAAGTTGATGTTGTAAATTTGGTTTTATTTGGAAGAGATATTGAGATAAAGGTAGGTTCTAATAATTATTATCTAGCAATAATATAAATTTTTTAATACTTTTTTTTTGTATTAATTTAATAGCATGAATATAAAATGGTAATTATTGATAAATGGATTGTATTACAATGTCCCGGTAAAACTTCTAGTATATTAAAATATTTGAGACATCAGTTGGTAAGTTTACCAAAAAAAAAAAAACATTTTTTTTTTGAATTTAAACATTAATTATTTTTTCTATTATTATCTATTTAGAATAAAATATTGAAATATAAAATTGATTATCCAACAAGAGATTTAGAAAAAGAACAAGAAGATTGGTTAAATTTAATATTGGAAGTTATAAAATGTAGTAGTAATACTACTACTTTATCATCATCCCTATAAAATTAATATATATATGGATTTGTTTGGATATGGATTTTTAGTCAATAAAAATTTCTTTTTATTATTTCACTTTAATAAAGGAGTTTATGAATAATATAGGATGTAAACTATTTAATTGTATAATGGCATTTGGTTTACGAAAAATATTTTCTCGAGCCGTTTAGTAAAACGAAACCCTTGCACTCAAATAAGTCCAATTGAAATGAACAATGGTTGTCTTTCGCATTACTATTGTGCAGTGCACGTTTTAATCTGGGAGTGGAGAAAGGAAAAGGGATTAAAAAATTAGGTTAGTGATTCAAAAAAGAATAACGTATTTTGATATCAAAAAGATAGTTTATAATTTATTTGTTTCGCTGTGACTTTGTAGATCATTTTATTTATACAAGAAAATTATTCAGTCTAAAAAAAATGTCCAAACGAATCTTTGATAAAATTCCTTTATTACTTATTCAAAATAAATTTCGTAATTCTTCAAATAATTTAT
>JADRCO010003056.1:0-11289 GCA_021464525.1 Rhizophagus sp. LPA8_4_AMF
TGATCATACCGTAACAGAGTCAACCTAACATACCGTAACCATTTAAATAATACCGTTTTTAACTTAGCAACTATTTGTTTTCGTTAATACAGCATAAAAATAAACTTATTTAAACTTTGTCGATATTTGTACATCTTTTCTTCTTCCTTTGTTCTTTTCCTTTCTTTCCCTTTACCTTTCCTTTCTTTCATTTTTTCTTTCTCCTTTCTCACTTTTTAATATTTTCTGTAAAAAAAAAAAAATCCTTAATGAAACAATTTTTTTTAGGTGGTTTTTTCAGTCTCTTTGGACACGAAATTTTGATAAGTTTTCAATTTTTTTTCTTTAATTGTTCTTATTTTAACAAACAGTTAACAGTTCGTTCTCTTTCTTTTTTTTAGGCGGTTTCAGACATGAGATTATGATAAGGTAATTTTCATTTTTTAATGATAACAAATTTAACTAGCAGTTTTTTTCTTCTGATTCTCTGGAAATGGAAGAGAGTGTCCCCTTTTTTGTTTCTTTTCTATTGTTATTAACTTTCCTCTTTCTTTTTTTGTAGATTTCAACTTCCCTTTTAGATTTTGGTTGCCGTTTCTCTTTGAAAAAGGTGGGTGTCTAATTTTTCGATTTTATTTTTTGTTTTATTGTTTCCATTTTCTTCATTACTAATAATTGTCTTTTTTTTGACTATACTATAAATTGTAATATCTATGCGGTTATAAACCTTTTAATAGTGATTATGTATAATAAAAAATAATGTAAACAAAGTTTTAATCATCAATCAATTCATCAAATTCTTGAACAATGCTTTAAAAGGACGCGTTAAAGTTGAAATGAAAGAAAATTATGACGATTTAAGGTAAAAAGGTTGATTATAGTTTTTTTATTACGTATTTTATTTAATTTGATTAATTTATTTAATAATAGTTGGTTCGGATCATTTCAGAAGAATGGCCATATGATTCAAATTATGAATTATATGAAGAACAATTCGAAAGGTAAAAAAAGTCGTTATAAATTTAATACTTTATATTGAAACGTACTTTGTTCTCGGACTGGCTAAAATAATTTGCCGAGGAAGAATACACCAAAAAAAGTGAAAAAGGGCAAAATTCGTATGAAGACAACATGGGAACAACTAAAAATTCTCTTAAATGAAGAAAAGAGGAATTACTAAAAGATCAAGAGGGAGTGGATTATTGGGTAAAAAACCATATTTTTAATGCTGGTATAAAATACAAAAATTCTTCCAAATTGCCAGAATAACTTAGGACTTTATTTTGACGAGAATCAGAAGATAGGTGGTTAAATTCAAAAGGGGTTTTTAGGTAAACTTTTAACCTTTTTATGGGGGTGTTGGTGTTCACTTTTTCTTTTTAGATCCGGCGATTTTCTCTTTTTTAAGTTTTGACGAGTGAAAATAAAGGTTAGGGTCCAATTTTTTTATTTTCGTTTTTCTTTTACTAACTTTTGTTCATTTTTTTAAGAGGTTTTCAGATTTCTTGGACGCGTAAGATTTGGTTTTACCTTAATTTGTTTATTTAACGAACTGTTTGCTAACAGTTCTTTTTTTTTTTTTAATTTTGTAGGACTCCGGCTTCAATATAAAACCTTGGAAACCTAAAAAAGTTTTTTATGGATAATGTTCTTCAGCTCCGACTTTGATGTATAGTACTTTGAAATCCTGGTTAGTTTCAAAACATTTCAAAGGTTTATTTTAAGGAAAAGTTTACTAACTTTTTCTTTCTTTTGTAGGATACTGGCTTTAAATTCGTTACCAGAATCCTGGAAATTTTCGAAACAATTTGAAAACTTTCTTTTGGAAAATGATTTTAATAATCTTTGTTTATTTATTTATTTATTTATTTATTTTTACTAAAAACGTTTATTTGAACATTTTTATATTTCTAAAATAAATTATATTACTAGGACATTTTACATTTATTGAGATAGATTTGAGTCCGATCAGACTTAGAATAGAACACTTTAATTTTTCTTAAATAAAGTTTATAGGTTTCTTTTTAATATAACTTTACTATAACGTTAATATTTGTTTATTATAACTTAAATATACACTAACTTTTGTTCTATAATTTCGATACAATTCCGATTAAACCAGGTGACGATTTCCTTAGTATCCAGTTACTTTATACAAACGACCTACCTAAACTTATCGTTATGATGTGAAACCATATCGTGACCAAATCTTGATTATGTGGTCTACGATAAACATTGACTTGGTCACGATATGGTTTCGAATTTAAAGGTTACTGCAAAGTACTTAGCAGTAATAATACCATATCGTAATTATTTAAGCCGCCAATACCGTAATCCAGCATCTATATACTGAGACAAGTGCGTGCAATATCGACCAAATATAAGGATTTTATTTAATATAAATCAAGGTATGGTACTTACGCGTTATTGTAAATTACTGTAATTTACAATCGACAGAAATATTTTGTATTAATATTAAATCGTTATATAGATCATTTATAGTATAATTAAAGATCTTTTTTTTATTTAAAATTAGAAAGTAAAAATAATTAAAATTTAAACGATGTTCTTTAAAATAAAGGGTTCATAAATTATATTTCTTGAGAATGGAATTTTGTTATTATTTTGGATGAAAAAGACAGTTCAACACGAAGTGCTAAGTAACTTTGCAAAATAGTAATATTAAATTTCTGAGTAATGACGTTATTATTTACTTTGATGTGGTAATACATTTAATAAATTTTTAATCAAATAAAAAGATCAGGATTCAGAGTCAGTCGATTTTTTTCGTTTGCTCTTATTATACTGCAAGTTGCCGTCCATAATAATGACATGTCCGGGACTAGAATTTTTGTCATTATTTATAATGAGATGTCATTATAACGGACTTTTTTTTTTATAATGACCTATTTATAAAACACATTTAAGTATCATTAATACATTAATTATAATATACGATACAGATTATTATTATTTTAACTACCAAATAAGTTATCCAAGCTAGTCTGTTTTGCTGATACTACTTAATTGTACTTGTACTGTATAAATTTTTTAAATCATTCATTAATTTGTCATCAATTTCAGACTTTTCAAGCTTCATTAGTATTTCTATTTTACTTTCATTATTATTTTCATCATTAAGAGGCTTCAAATGTTTGTATTATTTGTACCCCCAGTTGTATCAAAAGACTAAAAAAGGGATAAATTTGATGTCATTGTAAATTTAATTTATCAGTATTTTTTTGTTATATATATCATTATAACGAGTGCTTGTATAATATTGTCGTTATAATCTTAGGATGTCACTTTAATGTGCGGCACTTGTATATGAACTCATTATCGCTTAAAATATGTTCATTCGCTTTTTTTTTTTTTTTTACTCTATCCTGACCACAATCATATGAGCGTAAAAAAGGTTTAACAAAGTACTTACAAGTACTAAGTTGCGGCTTAAAAATCCATGGATTATAAAATCACTATATAACTTTGGATTTAACTGATAAAAATCTCACGCATTTTGAATTAATTAAAGGTTTCATGTACTGTATTTTTCATATTCGTGGATCACTTCATACAGCATATTGTTTGTAGGAAAAAAGTTCGAATAATGCTAACATATTTTAGTAATTATAAATTATATATAAATTACCATTATTATGTATAAATTTTATTAAAACATTAACATTTGTTAAGAGTTGTTATATTTGTTGCAATCTAAATCTTGGAAAGCACTAACCGACATAAAGTTAACCCAAAGAGAGTCTGCATAACAACGTAAACTTTTTGACTGTATAAAAAAAAATAATTAATAAATAAATTAAAAACGAAACATGTTCAATTAAATGAGTTATTGTTTCATATATATTCACATAATTATATTATGATTAATTTAACTGGCGGGAAAATTATATTTCACTTGATTTCAAGTGAAAATAGATTTATCACATAATTAATGCATGATGTATCATTAACGCATTAGTATCATCTGAACTTCAGCAATTAGTACGTATTTCTAATAAGAATTTATATAAAAAAAGGCATTAAATCTTTTATCCGAATTCTGTAATTATTGTATCATAAAATAGTCAACAATCATATGAATCAAAACAAAAATTGACTATATATATATATGGAAATAATTCATTAGGGCGAGTTATTATTGTATATATCTACAATCATCCTTTTAGCCGTTAAATTTCTTTTACATAATCATTGATCCATAGTTATTCCATGTCTGATTAAGCAATAAATTCAGCCTTTTGGAATGTGACTCGTTGACCCTGTGTTTCATAAACAAGAAAAGTATTATCATATGCTAAGTTAAAGTTTAAATAAATAAAGACAAAGAAAATATTTTGGCTGAATGAAAAAAAGGTCATTTGTTGAAATTATAATTATATATTCACATTATATATATAATTTTTTATTTACGAACCTATTTTTAATTGTATATTACAGTAATTGATCAATCATAAATTCTACAATATAAAAAAAAATTATATTGTTGCAGGAAAATGTGATAATTTTATAACGGTCATGCGGTCATGAGTGTGTGTATCAGAATAAATTTATAATAAAATGGTTATTTTTCGATTTTATCACTTTATAACCTTTTTTATCTTTTTACATAAAATATATCTTTTTAATATTACAAACGATATCGTCCAGAAATCTGGTATTGGATAATTTTTATTTCCTTGTAAAACTTAGCAAATCAAATTCCACGGCAGTAACGTCCATGAATTCTTCTAATCTCTTGCGACGAAACCTACATAGTGATATGTAATTCCGTATCAAAAAATTATTGTTAAAAGAAAGTAGTTTGTTTATTTAAAATTCGATTTTTGACAATAGTTAATTTTAACAATATTTATTTAATATTTTTATTTATGCTTTCAAATTCATTTTTCCACTTAAAAAAAATTCTGCGCCCGTCTTATGATATGATCACAGTATTTATACAGAAGATTCAAACAACAATATTCAACAACAATAGCAACAATCGTTTATTAATATTTGTTTAACCTCCTCCTGACATTATCGCAGTTTCAGGATTCTGTGTATGTTGTAATTACTGAGTGATTGGACGATTACATTGTCCGGTTATTGTCCCGGTAATCTTATCAGATGATCTATAGGGGGGTAGCACAATTTGAAAAGCGCAATAAACAAATAACTGAATTCCTGTACATTTAATTGGCTCGTTAAATATTTATTCGGATTTTCGATTCAAATTGGGTTCCCCGCAATGTTTTTATTTGTTTATTCCTTATTACATAGGGGATATGAGTGGGGGAAAGCTATTAATATATTTTTGTCGTGACACCAAATAAAGTTTGTATCTGTTCAATCAAAATGAGACGAATAAATATTTGAAACAAAAAAAATATTAGAATAAAATATGATCGTACTGTAAATACATCGATTAAAGAAATTATTTCTTTACTATTTATAAAAAAATTCTTAAAACACTTGTAATTATTGATGTTACAATGATATTTTAAGCGTAATTATTTAAAAAAACTTGATGGTTTACCATTTTTATTTATTATATATCAATAATAAACTTATACCAATAATGTTCGACGAATCAAGAATATGATGCAAGCAATTGTAATACCTTTAGTTCACGATTAATGCACTGAACTGTTTCTCAATCTTTTTTATTTTTTGTTCGGTTAATTTTCTTTATTGGAAAAATTTAAAAAAGGTAACTTCTTTTCCATCTCTATTATTAATAAATCGGATATAACTGGAATAAGATAATGATAGCCCAGTAAAAAGTTTTTGTACAAATATAGGCCAATTTTAAATTTATCCCAATTATGGTCCAATTTTTCGTACCAAACGGGCTCATGTATAAATTCAATACAAACCTAATATAAATTCAGTACAGGACTTTTTACTAGGTAGGCGATTAATATTTGCGTAATATTTAGACTCGCTATAACTAAAAAAATCGGGAGACATCCCAATGTTTATTTAAATTCAAACTTTTTTTCGATTTTTAGACATTTGTATCTAATTAAGCAATCACGTGTCCGCATGTATTAGTTTTTTTTTTTTTAGAAATTTTAGAAAAATATTATTATTATTATAAATAAATAAATACATAAAATTGGACATGTCAAAACTTAAATTAATGTGAAGATTTTCCCGATATCAATAAACGTTTTGTCATTAATTATCTTGAAATGAACGGATTCCTTAAAATAATAAATTAATAATTTATATGATTTACTGTTAAGAACAATTTATTAATATTATTTACGTAAGTTTTCTTGGTAATATTCTGTTATTCAACAAATAAAATTATCAGACCTTCTATTCTCATTGAGTTCACGAGTTATATAAATTTGTTTGATATTATACGGCTAAATTTTATTTCATATTCTAAATGTCAATTATTAGTAAATATTTTTACAATGGTATAACTTTTTTATATTTACAAATAATTGATGCATTTATACTTTCTATAATTGTAACGTAAAATAGAAAAGATAAAACAGGGTAATTTATAAAATTTTTATCCAATAATTTGTGTTTGATAAATCACTTGTTATTTAGTAAACCAAGGACAAATGAAACGTTAAGAGATTTCAAAAAAAGTTTATTATATATAGTTTAGTACCAAGCTGTAGCCTGTTGCGTTGCAACGGGATTAAAATGAGTTTAAATCAATATAACAATAAAATTTTGTTTTATATTTAGATGTTTTTTTTTATTTTAAAGTTAAAAAAATATATACTTATTCTTACTAAAAAAGTCGTACCAAGCATATTTATTCAATAAAACAAAATATTTATTTTCCAATCCAAACCTAAGAGGTGAAAGAACGAAAGAAAGAAAAAGTAGAAAAAAAATAATAAGAAATAAAATTATTAAAAATAGGGCATAGCATCAATCCAATCGGATCCAATCACCGATCTAGAACTAAGCCTAAAAGACGAAATAAATAATAATGATAATGTACCTATACATATATGTGTTGATAAAAAAAATATGTATAAAAAAAAAGAGAAAAAAAAATGGGATGAGAAATATTAATTCAGTTTTAAAAAAATTGGAAAGAAAAATTATTAAAGTCACTGAAAAAAAAGTATCATTAAAAAAGTTCAGGTCTAACAAAAAGAGACCGAAAAAAAAATATCATCGCAGTTTTCAGAATTCTTTCAGAATTCTGCTACCCCACGCAAATTACTTAATAAAAAAAATTATCAGATTACCGGACGATTACTGGACAAAACCCGGACAATTTGTCCGGTAATCGTCCGGTAATCATAATCACCTAGTAACAACGTATACAGAATTCTGAAAATTGCGATAAAAAAAAGATCCAGTCTAAAAAAGAGACCAAAAAAGATTTTAAAATCAAACAATAATTGATCTGTTGCGGCTGGTGCATCATCGGAATTGCCGAAAATGAAACATGTCTTTTTTTCGTTATTTAGCAAAAAAAAAAAAAAAGTTCGAGTAAAGTTTCATTAACCGGAATTGTATTAGCGATGAAAATCTCTCATTTGAAATCTTTAACGCCCCCATTGGAAAATACACACGACCCGACTACTGCCTGACGAATCACGTGTCGCAATTCAAAATTATTTTATGCAGCAGCCTAGTGAGTGCGAGTACTACCGATACTCACTGGCACGTAACTCCTGCGCTATTGTCTTAAAGTAATCCGCAGCAACACTCGCATATAGTTGTCGGACTGGACAGAAGTTTAACGTTGAGAGTTAAGTTATTTGACATTTAAGGTTAACAGTGAAATTCAAATGATTTGCTGTTACTGTCAAACAATTTGCTTTATGGTCAAATCCTTTGTAATACTGCCAAACAGTTTAACTTTACAGCCAAATCCTTTGCCAATACCGAAGTAGGAATAATTTTCCATATTTAGTTAAAATTCAAATAATGTAAAGTTAGTAATCTTACAAAGAAATTCTCTTTTTTGGAAGTCTTAAATGAGGCACATTTTATTTTTAGGAATATTATATTTAAAATTCAAAAGATTTGCATTTAATGCAAAGTGGTTTAGTATATTTAACGCCAAATGCTTTGTACTACAAATTCAAATGATATGGTATTTAATGTCAAACAATATGCACTCCACCTTTAAACTAGTTGCAATAAATAAAAAACTACCGATTTATACAGCAGGTTTATGCATAACGTTCCCGGTAAGGATGTGATAAAATCGTAAATACAAATGTATATGTACAGTATATGATCACGTTACGCAGTTGAATTGCATTATACTGTATATATTTATAAAATATATTTTAAATCATAAATTTTTTTACAACTATAATAATCTAAATACGGACCGTTACTGTACCGCACTAAAATTTTGCCTACTCTATATATAAATAGCACATTTCGTTCGAGAGCCAGAACAAAAATAATAATAAAAAAAAAAAAAATACTTCTAAGCTATCTTCATTTTTTTTTAATGTCGTCAAAAAACTATGATCAAAAAACCTATGTTCAGAAAATTCGTCTCGACTCAAGTGGCAAAAGGATAAGAAAGAAGCCACCAAAACCTTGTCCAGAATGCAGAGCAACGGACGATTGCGTCAAATTATTATCTAATAAAATAAATAAATTAGAAGAAATCGTCGGAAATTTTCGTAAAAATATTCCTAAGAAGACCAATAAATTTTCCATACTCCGCGCAAAATTCACATTGAAAAGCGTTCCTTGTGAGTTAGAATACGATCTATCACATTTCACATTAGAAAATTTACAAAAATTGGCTGATTTTACAACTCAAAATCGCAACAACAAAAATGATCATTCCCCCAGCAAAAAGAATTAACATATTTCGAATAATTAAATTTAAAAAATGATTTTTTTTCTCAACATAAACACTATAAGAATATAATTTTCCAATTTAAAATTATGCCTTTTATCAGTTTATATTTGATTCGACTGAGTTAAGTTTAATTTATATTTGATTCGAGTTTAGTCTATATTTGATTCGATTGAGTTAAGTTTCACGCGAAAAAAATTTTTCCATAAATCGTATTTATTATTAAGAAATTATATGAATTTTTAGAATAAGATTTTAAATTAATTATAATTTACAATAAAAAAAAGCAAGTGTACACATATAAAAACTTATACAGTACTGTGACATATACATGTTGCATGTTGTTTATTATTATCATTTTTTAAATTTTATATATTACATAGATTTTGGCTTATCAATGAAACGCACAAATTAGTTCAGCTGATTTGTATTATTTATTTAGACTAACATTACTATTTCTATTTTTGCTCAGGAAATTATAATATGAATGAGATGCACTTAATCAGTTTACACTATAAACTAATCTGCCGATGAAATAATGGTTAAATTATGACGTATTTAGTTATTAATAGTTACTCCCGCAGATATCAAAGATATCAACAAAAATATACAATATTAGTAATTTATAAATATCTCGTAAGATTATCTTGTAATCATGATAGAGATGATCAGCAGAGATTTAAGATGATCAATGTTTGTTTGAAACAATGTCGGACAACTTCCCGACAGGACATTTTCCCGACAGCCTAATCCCGGCCGTTTGTTCACGTGTTAGTGCATAACTCTGCATAACTCTGGCCAAACTTGTCGGGCAAATGTCCTGTCGGGAAATCGTACGTCGGGAAATCGTGGTGTAACCGTTTGAAAAGCCCACTATAAAATGTAAAAAAAGCACTTTAAGAGTTCCGATTTCTAACTAGTACCGAGTATGAGAATATCCAAAAAATTGTTGTCGAAATCCTGAATTTCAAAATGAAAATGGTTAGAAAGTTTTAATTTTATGATGGAGAGAAAAATTGTACTGTACTGTACATTTTGCGTAATTTTTTTATTTAAAATTCAACTAAAAAAGGTTATTACACATAAATTTAATTATTTCAAACCATTTATAAACTTTCTGTAGTGGATCTGTACCAAATTGGTCAATTTTGGGAACTCGACGATTCAAGGATCACAAACCCAATCCCGACAAATCGCGAAATTCAAATACCGACACTTATTATCTCGACATTTAATATCCTCATGAATACAAAAAAAAAAAATAAAAATAAGTTATTTAATTATAATAAAAATAAAAATTATACCTTTATATGCAAAAAATTACATTTATAAAACAAAAAATTTAAATTTAAATTTTTCTAATAAACTCGGTATAAAATCTAATTTTAAAAATAAACCATTAATTTTTGCGAAGTATTTTAAAAATCTTACATATTAATAAAAATATTTAATTGTTACTTAGTTTTACGACGTATTAATAAAAAAATATTAATTTTTCACAAAAAGACATCAATTCTTGCGAAAGAATTTAAAAGTTATTACATATGAATAAATTAGTGTTACGTCTAAAAAGTAATGATGTAAAGTTAAAAAAAAAGTTAATAAGTTTCGGGATGATGAGTGTCGGAATTTCCATCTTCCATCTTCCAATTTCATATAATTTTGATAAATTTTTCGCACGATGGGCGGGCTTTTTTTGCTGCAAGCATATAAATTTATATCTATCGGTTAAATTTGAAATTTAAACAATTCGCACGAATTTAATATCAATTTTTAATTAATTAATTGTAACGTTTCTATCGGAGAATTTGTTGCATAATAAACCATAGTGTAACGTGACCTAGCATTATTCGACCATAACAGGTAAGTTTTCAGTTTTAGTTAATTAGAATGAGATGACTTAATAAGACGCGATAAAAAAATATAATTTCTTTTTAAATATATATTCAATGTTGACTAATCCCAATCTCCATAGTTCATTCAATCTCGATAATTTATAATATAATATCAAACACAATAAAAAATGTATGATTTTGTAATTATTAAAAGCACATAACAAATAATAATTATTATTTCTTAGTCACCGAGATTAAACTGAGATTAAAACACAAAATAATTTTCTGAAATTTAATTTAGAAATTTTATGCTACGTGCCTACGTTACTTGATTACTCTACCTCATAAAAATATCTTGAGTGCGGGTCGCATCTCTATATGCAATTCTCTGTAAGGCATCTTAATTTATGTGTGTTCGTTCATGACTTCATGCAACAGTGTTTATTATGACAATTCAAAATTGGTACCAATTTTCCAAATTAATCTCAACATTATGTTATGTTTGATACTCTTACCCCCCTACAAATCTTCAATTTACACAATATGATTTAAAGGCTATGTTGCGCCGTTATTTGGTTAAATGCAAAATCAGTACGTAGTAGGGATTGGAATCGATTCCCCCAAAATCGAATTAATCGAAAATCGAATCAGAATCGATTAATC
>JADRCO010003057.1:0-11288 GCA_021464525.1 Rhizophagus sp. LPA8_4_AMF
TTTTTTTTTTTTTTTATTTTTTAATTTTTTTTTTTTTTTTTTTTTTTTACGGGAGCACGGTTTTTTTATTTATTTATTACGAATGATTAAAAAAAAAAAATGAATTGTATGTTTATGTTTGGTTTATTATTGTGTTGTGCGTGGGGATTTACATTTGATTGATTTTTTTTTTTAAAAAAAAAAAATTTTAAGTATTGTACTGGGTGTACATTGTACAGGTTGTACATAGATACATAAATACATATACATTACTGTACATACTATGCATTCTGTACATATAACTTCATACAGTTCATACAGTTATAATTTTCCATTTTCCCATGTGTTTATTTTAATTTTATTTATTTTAATTTATGTTGTATCATTATTAACATAAAAATTTTAAATGAAAAAAAATAATTTTTTTTTTTTTTTTTTTTTTAAAAAAAAAAAAAAAAAATTGTAATTACGTGATTTACTTTAATATAAACAAAAATTTATTTTTTATTTTTAATTGAATGATGATTTAATTTTCGTGTGAAAAAAAAAATAATATGAAAAAAAAATAAAAAAATAATGAAAAAATAATTTTAGTAATCAAAAATGTAGTATGAATGAATGTATGATAGTAAAAAAAAGGGTAAAGTTAAATAATATATATATGTATATCAAAAAAAAAAAAACGCGTGAATCATGTGAATTTTGAATTATTTTAAAGTTTGAAAATTTAGGCAAAAATTTATTTAGTAAAAAGATGGTAAAAAGATGGTAAAAAAAGTTGGTAAAAAAGTTGGTAAAAAGTTGGTAAAAAAAAAAGGAAATATTTCGATAAAATTCATAATGGTATAATACTATACTATAATTATAATATTATAATAAAAATCATAATTTTATAGAATCATAATTAGTTTCAATGAGACTTTTTTTAATTTTTCATAGTTTTTCATAATTAATTAATTAATTAGTATTAAATTTAATAATTTAAGTAAATCCATAATTTAGTGGTGCACGTATAGTCGTATAGTGATACCATAATAAGTAAATTCAATAAATATTATTCTATTAATTTAGTGGTGTAAATTAATTAAAAGTATAAACTAATTATCATACTAATTATCATAAATTATAAACTAATTATCATAATTAGTAGTTATGCAATATGACTTAAAAGTTATAATAATAATATCATTATTAGAGTAAATGTTTGTTAGTTATGCAATATGATTTAAATCCATAATAATATTATAATTATTAAAGTAATTAGCGGTATGAATTCAAAAAATAAATGAACCAATGAAAAATCAAAATGAATAAAATAACTACGGTAATAAATAATATATTAAAAATTTATAACTAACTATTTGAGGGTGTCTTTACCTCATTCCTTCATAATCTGTTGTATAAATTAAGTAGTTGAATGATGTAATGGTATTGAAAATAAATTAATTGTAAACAAATCTTGAAAACATATTAACATATTACAATCAATTCCATCTATAAGTTCACTTATAAATCCCCTATTTCGTATCACTTATCTTAAATATACAAATTATATACAATATATTTTACATGTAAAAACATATAATTTGTGATTCGAATTATACGCCTGAAAATCTGATGTGTGTCTTGTATTAAAGTTCAATCATATTTATTAGTCCTTTATGTTGCAAACCCGAATGGAAATTCAGTTCAATGATATTTATTAGTTTTTCATGATCTGTTATGTTGCAAACTCGAATGATCAAGTGATGTTAATCCATACGCTTGTAAATTTAGTTCAATGATATTTCTTAGTTCTTCATGATCTGTTCGAATGGTTAAGTGATCAAAGATATGCACCTACGGAGAAGATTATCCCCAACCTCTTCGATAAAGATGAGTATGTAGTCCACCGCCAAAATCTCCAGTACTACGTCAGTCAAGGTATGGTATCAGTCAAGGTATGGTATTGGAACGTATACATCAAACGTCATGAAAAGTATCCTTTTTATATTTATCTTGTTACCTTAACCATGTTGTGATTTATTTCCATTCGTCTACTTTTAAAAATATGTTGTCTAAATACACACTCTCCATTCTAATCGCACACTCTCTAATCGCATATTCTCTAATCATACATTCTCTAATCGTACACTCTCTAATCGCTAATCGCACGTACACTCTCCTAAATATACTCCACTTTAAAATTACGTAAATTATGTATATGGTCCAAGTTGTCCGTAAAGAATGAAAATAAATTTAAAAAGTTTTATTTTTAAAAATTATAATGTACTTATTTTGTAATGTTCACCACTTGGTTGAAATTTGATAATATAGATTTTAGAGTTACGATAAATTACAATATATTAAATTCATGGACTATCAATTAAATACACAAAGCAACATTTGCTGATTTTGATCTAATTCTCTAATTTCAATTTCAAAATGATCAATCACTTTACAATTCGGCATTGTTATGCACTTTTATAACATCTTCATGTTCATTTAAATTATTCATAAATCTTGTAAACTTTTCCATCAAATCTTTATCATCTTCATTTAATTTAATGGTTGATGTAGGAATGTATCCACTACTCATCCTAATGACTTCATAATTGTACTTTGTTGTTAATTCTTCATATATCGTATTAACAGATGGCGAAGGGCATATGATCTAATAAGAGAGAGATTAGATCTTTGGTCAATTTAGAAAAAATTATTCAAAAACAATAAAAAATTAATCACCTCTAATGATTCATCATCTAATTCTTGAATATCTTCAACTCCATTAATCTCTATTGCATTATCCATCATTTTATCAAGAGTATCCTGCGTTGATCCATGATTAAACTGAACACTACCTTTTAAACAAGTAAATTTATTATTGTAAGATAAAATTACACTCCAGATGGCTTATATAATGAATCGCCTTAAATTGCCTTGTAAGGTTACCTCTTTTATCAAACATCCAAGATACGGCTGACATTGATCCTCTGAAAAAAAGTTTTTAAATCACATTAAAAATAATTAATTTTTATTTTTTAATCAAATAAATATTCTTCTAATCAAATCAATTATTCTTCAATTGATTCACCTCGTACCCAGCTTTAGCAAAAAAATGTTTTAAATCCTTAACGGTTCTATTTTTATTATCTGTTAAAGTTTCTCTATTAAATTTAAGAAATTAGATATTAAAAATCCTTCTTCCGCCTAAAATTTAATGTGAAATATTTTGTAAATTACATTAAAAATGCTATTCCACCAGGTCCATATCCTTCATAGGTTATGCTCTCGATGCTTTCGGCTTTTGTTTGGCCTAATGCCTATTAAAATAATTCGGATAACTCGATACAATTTATCATAAAAAATAAGAACTATTTTTACTAATAAAAATGTACAAACCCTTTTGATTGAATTGTCTATATTATCCTTAGGCATATGTGCTTTTTTGGCACTGGCCAATGCGGTAGCTAATCGAACATTTTGTTCAGGATCAGAACCTCCCACTTATCGTGTCGAGTAAAATAATAATCAATTGTATTAATGAAGAAAAATACTATTCATGTATGAGGTTATGGTTTGATGTAAAAAAAAAACACTCAAAACACCAACGTTTTACCGCAAGTTGAATTTCCTTTGAAAGTTTCGTAAACAAAATTCCACGTTCAAGATCTTTTACACCCTTCACATGTCTAATTTTACTCCATTTATTATGTCCTGAAAACCTTTTCTGTACATTATTAATGTTACATACATCCATATTTGAAAACGGTAGAAAAGTTTTATTAGAGCCATATTGCAAAGTTCTCGAAAGAAGGATACGAGTTGTATGAAGAAGCATTGATCCAAAAAGTTTTGATTAAAACTGATTAAATTGATTGAACTGATTAAAATACTGATTTTAAAAAAAAAGCTAAAGTAATACAGATAATTCTGGCTGGCATTATTTAAAAAAGGAAAAATCAACAATCCACATGTTTAGATCAGCCTTACACGTCCTTTTTTTCAGGGGTGGCATCCTTTAATTCTGGCTGAAAAATCTACAATTCACGGGTCTGCCGGCCTGGTACAATCGTTCACGTGGTTAACTTTGCCATTTCTGATAGCGGTGTTACATATAAATTGTCGATTGTTCAGCTGGTTTTTGTTTTCAAGGACTAAAAGTTCTTTTTTTTTTTTTTTTGAACTACTACTAAGCTTCAACCCTTTTTTTTATCTGTAATCTAGAAATCTAGTAAAATTTCAGGATTATAGATCTTAGTTAAGCTATTAACGAAAGCCTTTAAAAGGCTGACAAAAAAGTGTAAGGTCTTCAGGAGCTTTCTTTTGTGGTCTCATTTAATCTGGACAGCACACTTCTATTTGTATTGAGAGTTCATCTAACTTGATTACTGAGTAAAAAGCAATTGATAAGTCAAAGAATCTGAAACAATACAGGTTAACCAAACTATACAAAAAGCTAAAGAGTAACCGGTAAGGATAAAAAAGTAGCGCACTTTAAAGGTACGATTCAGAGATCCAGTCAAAGACATACTCAAACTTTTGAAACTAGTAGCGAGTTATTGTTCCTTATAATTCGATAACGTTATGTTGAAGCAAAATTTTCTCAAAGATAACCGGTTTCAATTTTCTTGAAAAAAAAAAAATTTTTTTGATGTTTATTTTCAATTTTATTGGAGATTTGCTCTTTGTTTTGGCATTTTCTTTTTGATGAGAATTTATACTTAACGTTGTATAAAGTGTACAAGTCATTTTGGAATCTTATTCTAAGACGCTTTAAAATTACAAAGTTCTCTGACAAATGATAATATTTCCTTCCGGAATTTCAAAATACATATGATACACAGCTTATAGATTTTCTTGAGATTCCATAATCAATTACCTCGATTGATAAAAGAGACGATCAATCATGCCAAGTGCGGGTGTCAAAGTTTATGTCGGTCACCTACCGGAACGAGCCAGACCAGAGGATATTAAGGAATGTTTTTCCAAGTATGGCAACGTAGTTAACATGGAACTGAAAGGAAACTACGGATTCATTGTAAGCGTTTCAATGTGGTGATCAGAAATATTTTGACTATCGAATAATAAGCAGATCTACAGCAGACCCAACATGAGATTCATGCGTCCAAAGGATTTTTTGTAATAATATATTTACTTAATAATTAATATTAAAATTATATGTATAAGTATACACGAAAATGGTGCTTGTTTGCTGTTATTCTCGCCACGTGAAATCCTTTGGACGCATATCTTATGGCGGGAAGGAGGTTGATTCTACTCATTACATTTGACAAAGAATTGCTACTGACATATAACTGCAACATAAAAAATAAATGAAAAGGAATACGAAGAACGTCGTATATGTGAAGAAGCAATTGATTCTCTTAATGGAACCGAATTTCAAGGATCTCAACTTCGTGTAGAATTTGCTCATGGCGAAAGGAACGGAACTTTCAAATATCATAATCATCATCATCATCACCATCACAATAATCATCATCACCATAGCAACAACAACAACAGAGGAGCAGAAACAAAATCTACCGATACATGTTTTAAATGTGGTCTAGTCGGTCATTGGGCACGAGAGTGTACTAGGTAAGCAACTTTCGTGGTCAGAAGGAGCTAGCAACTTCTATCAAAGGATCAAAAAAAAAAAGTTTTGGCTACATTAGTGCGTTTATAAGCGAGTTTAATTTAAATCAAGCTATTCATCAAGTATTGAGATAATTGCGACCAGTCAGTATCATAGCTTTGAGAAATTCTGATGTCTTAAATAATTGCTATCCTTTAGCAACGGGCGTGACTTTGTTTCTCGAAAACCTGGTAGATATGATGATCGTCGTACCAGTGACAGTTATATTAGGGAGCCATATAGTGCAAGAGACAACCGGGATAAATACATTAGGGATGAAAGATATCCTCCTCCAACTCTTCCTGAACGTGGTGGATATGATCGTCCTTATGATCGTTATGGAAGAGATCCTCCTGAGATGGAATACAGAAGAGATTATCGTGGTACTTATGATAGACCATATGAGAGAGAAAGAGATAGACCTTATGATCGAAATTATCCTGAAAGAGAGTATGATAGGGTTGGTAGAGATAATTATGATCGCAATTACTATACAACTCCAAGAGATGGATATGATCGAGATGGATATGAGAGAAGACCTATACCTCCTCCTGATGTCCCATTATATCCTGGTAGAGGTCGACCTGGCTCTCCACCGGCACAACCACGTCGAGGAAGTTATGAGAGGAGTATTAGGTAAGATATTTGTTTTTGGCATATATAACATTTTACCCTGTCAGTTTAGGTAATAAAGGGTAATGGAATACTGAGTAATGAAGGGCTATATGTTACATAGGGATCCACCAATTTCATCTTATCGTGCTCGCTCACCGTTAGCAACTTCTCGTTACCCTGATCCATTAATTGGACCTCCCCCATTAAGACCCTCATCTCCTCGTACTGGCATTTATAGGTATAATTTTTTTTATTTATACATAACTTATTTTCTTTAAAATAAACATTTGTTTAAATGACAATCAAACTGTATTATTTTAATAAATAGGCGACGTTCCATGAGTCCTATAAGGAGTGGCAGAACAAATATTCCTTATTCGGGACGGACTCAGAGATCACCTAGCCCAGTTTCCAGGCCATTATCGACTAGACGTGGTCCAAGTACTCCAACTCCACCACCTAGGCGTTAAGAAGTTGTCAAGATAGATTGATTAATAGATAATTTCAACATTTTTCTAATTTTGTATGTATATTATTTGGGCAAAGCTGAAGCATTGACATAATATATAGACTAAAGCACAATTCTGATCAATGGGCTCATTCGATTAGCACATGCAGTTAAACTCATACAGCAAGTATGATAGACTGCAATTTTCATCTTTCTATTTTTTTTTTTATTTTATTTACACGTGTTGCAATGAATATCATAAATAATTAAAATATTAAATTTATTGTAACTTATCACTTAATAATATTTGAAAATATCATTTTGAAATTTGATTTTAAATAAGTTGATAAATACTCCAGATAAAATGTGTTACACATAAATTTTATCTTAATAGGAGGGATACACACATTGCATTGTTATATGGAAAAGTCTGATAAGTCTGATTTTATAAACTTGAATAATTATGGCATCCGAGCTAATTTTATGTTTACCTACGGATAAATATAAATTCAGATTTCTGTCCTAAATTATATTGTGACCTTATCAATTAAGGCAATGATCACTGGATCTGCGCTATCATTTTTGTTAAATTTATAAATTTGCGATAGATAGATCAAATTTTATATAAAATAAAAATGACTCAATTTGAAAGTTCAAATTGCATGAAAGACATAACTCTCGTTCACGTTGGAAAACGAAATTTTCGTGTTCCAACTGCCTCACTTCCCGCTAGTTTTTCCTCACAAAAAGATGTTTATGGTAAACGTTTTAATATTAATTGAAAGTAGGCCGTTTGTTAATATTAAAAGAAAAATGTTATTTGATAGTTCGCACATATAATAAAGATGACAACAATAAAGCCGAGTCAGCTAATGAAGAAATAACACTTAAACTTAATGTTCCACGACGTTTTTATGGATTAATTATCGGTAAATTTGAATTTTTTTTTAAAATAAATTTTTTATTTTTATTTTTTTGTTTTAATAAAATTACGAATTTTAATAGGAAGAGGAGGTTGTAATGTGAAACAACTTAAAGAAGAAACTAAAACTAAAATATATTGTAATTATAATGGTCCTGTTCGTAAGTACATAACATCAACATTTTTTTTTTTTTATAAAAAAAAGTGTGAATTTTTGGAACAATTAAATTCATTTGTTTAATTAATTCATAGTTATTACCGGTACAAAAGATAGAGCTGAGATGGCAAAAAAACGAATTGAAGATATTATTGCACAAGTAAGTAGTTTCTAATATATATTTCTATAATAAATCTGTATAATTATATTTTGATAAGATTTTTTATACGATGAATGATATGTTTTCTAGCAAAATAATAATTATACAGAAAATGTGAAATCTATTGATGATACGAAAATTGAAGATAAAAAGAAGAATGAAGTTGAATCAATTAAAGAATCGATTAAAGATAATGAGGATCTCACAATCAAATTTTATGTTCCAGCATATTCACATGGACCAATTATTGGTAAGTTTGATATCTTAATTTTTTCACTTAAATATATATATATATACTTTTTTTATTGAAGAAAAAAAAAATCGGGTTATAATAATAATTTAATTCACGAATTTTTATAGGAAAGGGAGGAAGTATCGTGAAACAGATTATGGCTGAAACTAATACTAAAATTACAATTCAAACATATGAAAGACTTGCCAGTAAGTATACAATCTTTATTTGAGATGTAATTTTATATAGCCATTTAATAACGTGTATATATATATATATTTTAATGAATAATAGTCATTAGTGGCGCAAAAGATGGGGTTGAGACGGCTAAAAAACGAATTGAAAATATTATTGAATCGGTGAGAAATTTTTAATATATACATCTTAATATGTACGTATAAATATTTATTAAAATTTAATTCTTTAGCAAAATAACACAGAAAATGAGGAAACGAAAATTGAAGATAAAAATAAAGATGATAGTGAATCAATTAAAGAATCGATTAAAGATAACGAGGAAATCACACGCAAATTTAATATTCTAGGACGTTTCCGTGGAGCAATCATTGGTAAGTTTGATACATTTTAAATAATATTTTTGAAACAAGAAAAAACAATTGGGTTATCATATCACGAAATTTTATAGGAAAGGGAGGAAGTACCGTGAGACAGATTATGGCCGAAACTAATACTAAAATTATAATTCAAAATTATGAAAATTTTGCCAGTAAGTATACAATCTTTTTTTGAGATGTAATTCTATATAGTCATTAATAACGTATATTTTTTTTCAATAATAATAGTTATTAGCGGCACAAAAGATGGGGTTGGGATGGCTATAAAACAAATTGAAGATATTATTGAATCGGTAATCAATTTTAGATATGTATGTTTTAATAGCTAAAATTTTTTAATTCCTAATTCTCTTTTGAATCATATTTATCAGTATAATAATGTAGGGAATGAGAAGTCAGCTAATAATAATACAGAAATCGAAGATAACATGAAAGAAAATATTGAATCAATTAGAGAATCAGTTACAAATAAGAGAGAACAGGAAGGACATGTTACATATAGACTTAATGTGCCACAACCTTTACATGGGCTCATTATTGGTACTTAATTAATTCTTTTTTTTTAAAAAAAAAAATAAACTAGTTTTAATTCACGAAATTTTATAGGGGCGGGGGGAAGTACCGTGAGACAGATTAGAAATGAAACTAAAACTATAATAACAGCGCTACCAGATGAAAATCTTGTTAGTAAGTATATAATGTTAATATTTGAGATATAATTTTATATAATTATCCAATAACATGCATTTTTCAATAAATATAGTTATTGGTGGTACAAAAATAGGAGTTGAGAGAGCTAAAAGGCGAATTAAAGAAATAATTGAATCAGATGTAACTTTCAATTTCATATTATTTTATTGTTTTGATTACAAATTTTAATTCTTTCTTTTTTTCCTCCTTAAATTTAGTCAATTTTTATATTACCACCAACACATTTTATTTCTATACCACTTACCGATGCTCATCTTCAACGCAAAGTAGATGATTTTAAATCAAATGTTCTTGAACTTAATCTTCAAGGTGTAGATAAATCTATACTTATAAATTCTCACTCGTTACATATTACAATTGGAACTTTACATTTGTATAGAAAAGAAGATATTGAAGGAGCAGTGAGATTACTTAAAAGTTTATCAAAAAAAATATATGAAATAATAGGAACACGAACTTTAGTTTCTCTATTATCTGGATTAGCAGTTATGGAGAATGATGTAGGTGTGTAAAAAAGTTTTCTATTAGAAGGTTTTAATAATATTATTAATTATTTGTGTCCTTATTGTTTTTAGTAAAAGCACATGTCTTATACGCCAAAGTTGAGGAACCGGAAGGACAAAATAATACTCTTAAAAAGTTAGGAGGTAAATATTTTCTTTCGACTTAATATTACTAAAGCAGAAGATAACAGAGAACAATCTTCAATGTTTTATAGAATATTTAATAGAAGAGTTTGCGGAGGTAGGTTATTTAAAAAAGGAAAATCGTCCATTAAAAGTAAGTCATCTGTTAATTTTTATTTATGTGAATTACGGTAGTAACAATTATGCTAATTGTTCCAAATTTTTCCTATATAAATTAGTTGCACGTTACTCTTATCAATACTAGACATAGAAATGAACAATCAGCATCTAGTAATAATGACAAACATGGAGATTCAAATAGATATCCCTTTAACGCTGTTCCTATTTTTAATAAATTTGGCAATATGGATTTTGGGCCTAATAGACTTGAAAATATACATATATCAAAAATTGGAGAATATGATGAAAATGGAAGACATCATAGCGAAGGTTGTATTAAATTGCCTTAATAGTACAATAGTGTTTATTTAATTAGTATTAGGGTAGTGAAATATATTACCTAGTATCAATTTTGTTAATCAGGTAATATTTCTTTAATATTTTAAGTACTGTACATATATAATAATAATTTTGAACATTAAAATTACATGATTTTTATTACATGATTTTTGCTTCACCTTCAAATGTTACAAATGTTACCTAATATCTGTCACTACCCTTAAAACATTTAAAACATTAAAGCATCTAATAATAGTGGAGTTACCTTGAGAATTCAAAAAATCAAAAATGCTTTTAACTACTCAAACCTAGTGTGTCCGTCATCTGAATCTGAATCTGTTTAGTTCATCCGATTAATTGGATTAAATCCGGATATCCATCAGATATCCGTCTAAATCTGATAAGTCTCGTGATATGTAAATTTTCAAAAATAAAAGTCAGTTTCTATGAATAGGAAATATGGTTCGTTAGAATGGTACAAATTTAACAAATTAAACGGATAAAATACAGATAATCTTAAAAAACATCCGGATATTATGACAGACAAAAGTCTGTTAATGCACACAGTTTATCTTTTGCCATTTTTGGTAATTTTTCGCAGATGAACTGTGATATTATACAGTTATTATCTGTGATATTCACGATAATTCTTCGCAGATATTTTTTATTTTTTTGTTTGTACTACATTATCTGAATATCAACAGGTAAATTATCTGAACATTGACAGAAATTATCTGAACATTAACAGATAATTAATTAACAGATAATTATTTACACATTAATAGAT
>JADRCO010003058.1:0-11287 GCA_021464525.1 Rhizophagus sp. LPA8_4_AMF
TTTTGTTTTTTTTTTTTTAAAAAAAAAAAAAGAAAAAAAAATGTTTTTTTTTGTTGTAAAATGAAACGAAATCATTAAAAAGTTAGGGATTTAATGATCATTTGTTCATTTTATGTATGAAGATGTTTGAATGATATGAAATGTAAATAAAGATGTAAAAAATAATTCTTAAAAATGCTTAGATAATGATTTTTAAAAAATGAAAAAAAAAAAATGCGAAAAAAATTAAAATTTTTTTAAAACCGCGAGCTGAATCACGGTCAAAAAAATTCTAATAATCTCTATTTTTTTTTGTAAATATGTAATGTAAGAAGGGGAATCTTCTAAAAACCGTCAAGAAAAAGAAAAAAAAAAGAAAAAGAAAAAAAATCTGCAAAATTTGCAAAAAATTCTATAAAGTTTGTATATTTTGTATATTTTTGTACAAAAAAAAAAGAATTTTTTAAAAAAATCTATATCTATATTTCTATATATTTAACGTGTGTATATTACAAAAAATTGTTTTGTGAGAAAATAAGAAAAATGCAAAAATGTTCAAAAAAAAAAAAAAAATAAAAAAATGCAATTATTCAATAATTTGAATTCAATTATTTCCATTGATTTTTGAGGAAGTTGTTTTAATCAATTTCCTATATTTTTGTTTTAAACCGGCACCAAAAGTTTGTTTGGTACGATTTTTATTCGTTGAACGAGTAATTCCACGAAAATTAACACCGGATGAAGAAGAAGAAGCGGAATCGGAATCTATACCTTCACTTTCTTCGCTCGACATTCTTAATTCGGTATTTCCAGCTTCAAGTAAGAATTGATTAAAACTACTTGCTTGCATCAATTCATATACTTGATTTCTAACAGGGTCAAGTATTGAAGGATGATAATTATTATATTGAAAAACATTAGTTAATAAATCATCTCTTGTTACTGAAAGAATATTAATTTCTTTTGGTGAATTTGGTAAAATAAATGTTGTAATTATATCAATAAGTTTTTGTTTAAGAAATTCCATATGAGCTGGAGTATCTCCACGTAATGAAGCGTCATCAAAATAATAATCTTCTGGAATTTCCGGTACATCGGTAATGTCTGATATTAAAAGTGATGTGGCGGAATTATTGGAATTAAAATAATTTGATGCATAATATCGATATCTTTTAACTGCTAAATAAAATTCTAAATTTTCCAAACAAAATGTTTGATCCAAGAATGTTCCAAAATCATCTAATGAATATGGATATGATGTTTCATTATTGAGAACATCTGCAAGTGTTGGTTTAGTTTTCGCCAGCGAACGCATATTTTCTTTTAAAAGTATATATATATATATATAAAATGTATGATATATTATATTTTGTAATTATTATTATTATTATTAATATATTATTAATTGATTTTAAATTTTCCTTTTTTTTTTTTTTAGTTTGTAATTATAAATTTTTTCTTTTTTTTTTATAAAAAAAAAAAAAAAAAAAAAAAAAAAAAAAAAAAAAAAAAAAAGAGAAAAGGAAAGGAAAATTTAAAGTTTTGTTATTTCTTTTTTCGAAATCTAGAAAAAAAATTATTTGTTTTTTTTCCGAGTTAATGAAATTTGAGGAGCATATATATAGTTTTTTTAAAAAGTAAGGGGTTTAATAATTTACATCATGATGAGCACAAATTATACTAAATAATGTATCACAAAAAGAACAAAGATGGTAAGAATTTATAAGTTCTCATATGCAAACAAGGAACAATACAAACAACAAAAATCCTTTTTTCTATTCTCTTTTCAAAAAGAAACAAAGAAATTTCTCCTTTTACACAAAAAATCTCACAAATTTACAAATTAATATCCTGGTACGATTTCATTTCTATTCTTGGTATAATCATCGCACATCATTATAAAAATATTGATATTCCTGGTGAACAAAAATTTTTTTTTGGGGGGGCTGTTTTCATTATGGGTAATAAATGAAATAAAGATGATGAAAAAGAAAGAATAAATGAATAAAAAAATTTCGAAAGATAATAAAAGAATAGACAAAGGGAAAAAAACATATAAAAGAACAATTATTCTTTCATGTCTCTTTTAGTATGCGAGATGTACTTTTTTAATCTTCAGAGTGTTTATCTTCAATGTTTAAAAGGAATGATGATCATCTTAAAAATAATAATTATGCCATGCGTTTAATTAGTCACTTATTAAATAACTTTATTTGATAATTATAATAATAAATCATTATATATATTTTTGATATTCTTAATTAAGAGTACTATATTCGTACATCTTCCGTTGTTAAAAATGTTTCATCTCCGGTAAATCTTCGATTACTAAGTAATGTGGCGGTGATGAAAGTGTCATTAAAAGACATCATAATGATTATGATGTTGTGATTGATGTACTAATGTTTATAAATGTATATATATAAATGATATATATAGTATAAATGTATATATATAATACTGATTTTTAAATATCCGAATTGGATTCCATATGGATTTCATATCAGATATAGATTATTCGGCAAAATTTGATCCGTTTTTGATACAATCTTATTATAAACAATATTATCGGTTATATAGAATGTCATCGGTTATAGAAAAAATGTCATATAGGTAAATATCCGATTAAATCCAAAATAAATTATTTAAGAAATTTTTTTTACATTATATTTATAACACAATTTTTTTTATGAACCAATCATTTTATCACATTTTATTATTAGAAACAAAATGTAAATCATTTTACGTTAAGATAAAAAAGTTGTATATGTATTTTTTTTTTTTTTTATTTTTACGAAAATATAATAAATTAATGTTGTGATTCCATTGGGGTAATTGAACACAGTTTCGAAATAAAATATTGTGAAACATTCATTTATTTTTTATCAATCAAATCATTAACTTCTCTTTTCATTTATAGTATTCACGTGTTCTAAATTTTTTGAAACATTATTCTAAAATTAAAATTTTTTTTTTTTTAATGTTTCAAAAAGAATAACTATTGTGTTCGATGTGTTCGATGTAGATAACTTAAAAACTTTATTATAATAGTTAATTTTTTTTTTACAAATTTTTTAAACCAACCAAATTAAAATGATTACAGTTCAGTTTTACCTTGCATTTTTTTTTAACCTAAACATGTGTTCATGCTTGCAAAAAAAAATTCTAAAAAGTGTTAATAAAGAGAATTTTTTTTATGTAATCAGTTTTGAAGTGATGGAGAAATTTTGTTTCATAAAAAATTATAAAAAAATTTTTTTAATTTTAAACCATTTTTTATTTTATTTATTATTATTATTTTTCATTCAATTTCAGTTTGAATTTTCCCTAAATTATGAAACTGAACAAACTTGAACACAAAAAATTTTTCGCGTTTCTCGAACCGTATTACACGTATTACACGCATTTACTCCAGTTTTTTTTTGTTGAACCGATTGGATTTAATTATAATTGAAAAGTATTTTTCAAGTTTAGATTCAAAAATTATATAAAGTAATACAAGTTATTGATACAAATTGTTACAAATTGATACAAGTTATAAAAAGTTATAATTCACAAATTCAGTTTGATTTTATTAAATGAGATCAATGATATTGATGTTACTATGATACAGTGATACAGTGATACAGTGTTTACAGTTCACGCGGTTCATCATACCCTGAATTTGAAAGGGTTTTATCAAGTTACAGTTCTGCTTGACTTTAATGAAACCGGGAAATAAGTTGATGAAATCCAATGGGAGATGAATAATGTGATAATGGATGTGTAATGGGTGAGAATTTTTGATTTGTGTTAAATGCGGTCACGCGATCTATTTTTCAGTGAGGAGACTTTGAACCACGTGATATGATGTAATTTCGGCAAGAAAAAAATTGCTCCCGTGAAAAATCACGTGATATTATACGCGACCGATAAAAAGGACCATTGAACACAAATTTTTTTTTTAAAAAAAAATGATCATATTTTAAAAATAATACAAGGTATGCTAAAAACAACATTGAAGTTTTTTTTCCCGTAAATTATATACATAGAAATAGAACATTGTAGAAGAATGAAGGGAATGAATTATTTACGAAATGTTGAATGATGAAACAATATGTCGGAATTAATGATATAATATGAAAATATAACGCAGATGAAAATATAACGCAGGGGGGTGATTATAAAAAAAGTCCGACTCTAATAAATTAAAGGGGAGAGGAAGTACTTGGAAAAAAAAAAAAAATTTTTAAATTCTTTTTTTTTTTTTTGTAACGGAATTTTATAACTGAAGTCCTTTTTTTTTTAATAAATAAAAATATCTTATGTCTATTTCTATTGAATATTATTACTATTTACGCATTATGATCGTCATCGTCATCATCATCGTCATCATCATCGTCATCATCATCTCCTTCTTCATCTTCATTATTATTTCCTCCTTCATCTTCGTCATCCTCTTCATCATCTTCACCCTCTTCATCTTCATTACTCTCTTCATCTTCATCTTCACCCTCTTCATCTTCTTCACCCTCTTCATTTGCATCATCATCTTTATCAGGGTCAGGATTTGAAACAAATAAAGGCCCGAATTGGAATGGCATATCTTCAACACTGCCTTTGAGTTTTATATTACCACTTATTCTTAATCTATCTTTTCCATCTTTTCCACTATCATCATCTAATGTATCAAAAGGTGATATATTTGAACCTTCACTCTCAGGAGAATATTGATACATTTCTGCTTGTTCATTAAATGTTACTTTTCCAACACCTGAAAATCTGTTGAAAGATCCGAGACCTCCAACACCTGATGCAATTGAAAGTCTATTAAATGTTCCAGAAGCTGAATTATTTGAATATCTATTATAATTCATTGTCATTGTATGAGGTGTTGATGGACCTGTTGACGGTGACGCTGGTGATGAATTATTATTAACTAATCCTTGAGCAGATTGAGTGGATTGATGTTTATCTCTCTTGTTACTTCTACCTAAACAGAGAAAAGCTGGACGTGGTCTAGTAGGTTGTTGTGATTCTGCTGATGGTATAGGATTTGATTCATATGGATGACCTACTAAATGTATTCCAGCCCTTATTTTATAATCATCAATAAGTTTATAAATAACATACCATATTATTATAATAAATAATATACCACAAACAATTGCTAAAACTATGATTACTATTAAATAAATCCTTGTAGTATCAGCATTATTGGGATTATTCTTACGATTAATATTAGGGTTGGTTATATTTTTCATTGTAGTAAAAGAATCATCTAAAGGTAAATCCAATGGAACATATTGAGTATCCCAAGACCAATTCATTATATTTAAAATATAAATACTTGAATCAATTATAGAAGAACCGGTACTACCAAAAGCAACTATCATATTAGCACCTACAAGAGTTGCAGTATGACCACTTCTATTTGGAGGAGAATTTATTGTTTCCTGTTTTGACCAAGTCCAAGTATTTGTATCTAATATAGCCACATCACCATATAAATCTGATCTTGTTACATCAGTACCTCCATAAATTATAATTTTTTTATTTGCAACAACAGAAGAAAATTCCCTTCTTGGTAAAGGTACATCCCCAGTAGCAGTATTAACTTCCCAAACATTATTTAATAAATCAAATACATAAATTACATTCATTCCTAAAGGGGTATTACCGACAACACCACCTAATATATACATTTTATTTTCTATAATTGAAGAAGTATGACTTCTTCTTAATCCAGGTGAATTACTTATAGAAGGAAAACCATTCCAAGTATTTAAATTTATAGTACTTAATTCCCATAATTCCGAAGTCATTGAAGTCTTTGGACTACCAGTCGATTGATCAACATAACCACCATAAATTAACATATTTCCTGAAGGACCAATTACAGCGGAATGATCATATCTTCTATTTGGACCATTTGGTAATTTTGGATTTGTGAATACATCATTAACAGTATCATAAACGTATAAACTACTAGCAAGAGCAGTTACAGAATCATCCACACCACCACCAAATATTATTATTTGATCATTATTTGAACCACCTTTTACCGCCGTATGACCCATGGTTTTTGGTACTCCTACGGTATCAAATGAGAACCATTCAGGTTGTAAACTTGTAAATGATTTTGACACATCTAAACTTAGGAACTCTGTTGCCAGAACATTTCCTAACGTTCTACCTCCAATAAAATATATTCTTGTACCAACTAAAGTGGCTGTATGTCCCCATCTAGGTGATATATTTGTTGTTAAAATTGGAGCTCCTAATATTAAATTTAAAAAATTTAATAATAAGAATATCAAGTATATTATTATCTTTATCACAATCATTTTTATATGACCGTTTTTGTGATAGTCGAGAAAAAAAAAAAAAAATTTGAGGAGGGGGAAAAAAAAGTATTTTTCGTGTGAGTTGTTTGATAAAAATAATAATAAATAAAAAACGAAAAAAAGTCGTTTCCGTCAACCGTCACCCCTGCGTTGGTGAAATGTTGGGGGGGATAAAAAAAGGAATGTATTAAAGTCTTTTAAAGACTAAAAATGAAAAGAAAAAAAAAAGGACGAGAAAAGTAGGATAAAAAAAAAAAAGTAGGTTACTTGAAAGTGATAACTATATTTATATATGCATAATAATGATAATATTTATGAATTCGAATATTAATGGTGTTAATTGATTATTAAGTATTTGCTTTTTTGTTTTGAATTCTGTGTAATAAACAATGTAACAAATAATAATTTCCCAAATAATTAATTCCTTTCCTAAATTCCTTCTTTAAAATATATAATAAGTAATTCTAAATAGAAAAAAGATAAAAGAAAAATAAAATAAAATAATGAACAAAGGTGAAAACACAAAAAAAATAAAATAAAATAAAATAAAAATAAATAAAATAAAAAACAAAAAAATTTTTTTTTTTTTTCTTTAAGAATCTTAACTTTTTTGAATATTTCATTTAGATTCACTTAAAAAAAATGAATTTTTTTTTTTTTTATAATATAAATAATAGATCATTTTTTTCTCTTCCTTTTTAGTTTTATTATTTTTTTGTACTTTTTTGAAGATAAAAAATAACTAAATTAATTTCCTTGACAATGTGCTGCGATGATCCATCAAAATTAATCATAACTACTTTTATAGTAATTTTTAATTAATATACTTCACTTCAAACATCGATCTTATTATTCCAATAATTCCGTTTTGTATTTAATTGGTATCTCACATTGTACATTGTGTTGTCGTTGGTGTTAGCTGCGTTGTATTTGTTTATTTAATTAATCACTACCCGTGACGTTTTTTATTAAAAACTTTCCACGTGTATTATAATAAAATTTTTTATTTTAGAAAAAAAGTAACCATATGGAACGTAGACTTATATAAACAACAATATCAGATATATGCAAAAAAATTCTAGGTTTTTTAAAATATTATGATGACATATCACTTTAACTTACATTTGGAAGTTGGGACTAACGGTTTTTAAATATAAAATTAATTATAATTTTTCCAGAGTGTTTTATTAAGGTTTTGAATTCTAAAAGGATTTGAATTTGTTGTAGAATATATTTTTGGTAATTGAGGTAATTTTCTTGGCGGTGACGTATTTTGATGTGGTTATATAATAATAGAAGTTTCAAAAAAGAGAATAAAAATCTTTTATCTCTTTTTTTTATTACCTAATTACATGCGATAACATGCAATAATACTTTAATTTATAAATTAAATGATAAAAATTTTATTTTAAAAAAAGGTTTGTCCGTTATATTTATAATGTTTTTTTTAGAAAAAAAAAAGAAAAAAAATTTTTTATTGTATAAAAATAAAATAAAACATAATGTATGTATATTTGTTTATTTTGTGTTATTCGAATTTTTTTTTTTTTTTTTATATTTTTTTTTTTTTTTTATTCGAATTTTTTTTTTTTTTTTATATTTTTTTTTTTTTTAACGCCAAAGGAAACATATATATAATAAATATTTTTTTTTCTTAATTTACAATTTGCCCAAAAAAAAAAAATTATTCGAAATTCGAAACTTTATTTTTTTTAGAATTTTTTTTTTTTATTTTTATTTTTATTTTTAAAGATTTTTTTTTATTATTCTTATTATTCGAAACAATTCATGAAACAAATTATTCTAAAATAAAAACTTTTTTTGGTATAAAAAAAATATAATTTTATTCCGAATTGGATGGGGCGCAGTTACGATCGATTATTTTGAGTAACATGTATTAATCTTGCATGTATTTTATTGGAAGTAGATGGAAAAGAGATTTGGGGAGGAAAAAAAAAAAAAAAGAATACCATTAGAAGAAATGAAAAAAAAAAAAATTAGAATATCTAACTAAGCAATGCAATCAATTTAAAAAAAAGATATGGGATCCCATTAATATTATGGTTTCATGTGGTGTAAATCATCAAATACGCATTATGATAGATGACATAACCGGGACCATTTAACCGATTAATCCCCTTAATTGATCAACCATGTTCAAACAACATCCCCTGACGGCTAAATGCACGCCCACATGAATCATTATCTCTATAAAATTTATTTTTAAAAAATTTCCTATTAATAAAATAGAGACACGAATTTGAATACGGTACAAAATATGGACGAAATTATATTTATTTTGTAGACGTGAAAAAAAAACATTGTGCGACGTGGTTTTTACCATGTGATTTATACAGTATCTGGTATATTTTCGCGTAATTACTTTTCGTTAATTGTAATTTGTAAATACTACGATCGAATTTTAATGATTTCATTCTTCTCCATTACGTTCTCTAAAGTATGAGATTTTGGTATTAATCAGTAGAATTTTTAAATAGGACTTACCAGCAAATTTGGTTCTAATCTTTTCCAACTGATTCACGCTAGGGGGTCGGCAAATAATGTTTTAATATATTGAGATTTTTTAAATCAATGTACCTTTTTTAATGCATCATGATGTAATTGATGTATGTTACAATTGTATGTTACAATTTTACATTACAAATCATGACCCCCAGTGCAGTATGTCCAAAAAATAGGGGCTAAGTCTGGACTTCATATTACTCAATGTTTTCATATATATCCTCAAAATTTTTCAATTTTCTCAAAAAAAATAAATAAATAAATAAATAAAATAAAAAAATCATTTAATATCTCCAAAATGGAAACGCCATTAAATTATTTAATCCTAGAAAAGACTTCTTTTTTTGGATATTTTTATGATTAAAATTGTCATAATAAACAAAATTAACTAATGGTACGATGACAATGAATTTAAAGTAAATTTATTTTTTTAATCCTTTATATAATTAATTGTTATTTAATGAAATTTTGCATTCTATTAATAAAATTTTGATATGTGAAAATATAATATTTTATTTTATACTTTCATATTTTATACAATTTCACTTTTTTAAAAAATTGTTATACATTATATGACAAAATCAGATTTTTATTTATTTAGAACGGAATTTGTAATATTCGCCACTCAAAATTCGAAAATCAAAAATCCTAGTCACATCATCGACATCCATAATCCCGAAAATTTCACAATCTCAAAATTTTCACAATCTCAAATAATCCACAACCCCGAAAATTTTAATATTCCCGAAATCCATTATCTGACAGTTCATTATCCCGACATTATGACATTATTAATTTTAGTTTAGTAATTGGAAGACAATTTTTAAAAATAAACATATTAGATTATCTTCGTCGGTGGAATTGCACACAAATCTTTTCTTTTGACATTTATTTTGCGACGTTGCAAGAATATTATAATAATAATATACATAATACCGATGGGATAAAATAATAATACGTAATTTTAATGTTTGAATAAAAGAAATAATTATGATTCATTTAGTTCAACTTAAAATCTATTTTTAATATATTCACCTAATGCTTTATTTTATTTGCAATATGTAATAAACAAGTCATTATACATTAGACAATCGGGATAATAAATTTTGATTTCCAGGCTTGTGTCTTGATTTTCGGATTTCGGAGTAAATCTGCAATATCTCAATTATCAATGCAAAAATAAGCGATGTTGAAAATTCGTTGTGTGAAGATGAGGTACCTACTACCTTGTCTCTCAAATGAGAGATAATTAGGCTAAGCGACTAAAGAGACAAACAAATCTGCAATACTTCATAAACCGATTTGAAATTACGGAAAAATTCAACGTAATTAAATATTCCATTTATGATTTGATTATATTGTATTCAATATTTATAAGAACATGGATAAAGTCGTACAGTATTGTTTTCTGATATTGCGTAATTTGCATTTCTTTATAAATCTAGTTCGTCATTTTTACGCCTTGTTTAGTTAGTATATAGTAAAAACAATGATGATGAAAATTTTAACGCAATAAACTTTGTAACTGTCACTACAACCTCCTCATTTTAGCATACGACCATATAAATACGACAAAGAAGTTTTCACATACGATTACTTATATGCGTTACTAAGATATTTATATACTGTATCTATTTGTACATCTTTGGACGAGCTGTTCCAAACCAATAGTTTCTCGGTAATGATCTTTTGATGCAACTTAAAATTACATCATACCTTCATTTCTACTAATATGTCCTATTTTACATGCTTTTAGGTTTTCTGTCAATTTTGGTACATAAATTAAGTCACCTTCAATTAGAGTTTCGAGTTTTTATTGCCAAATCAGCCTTACTATCAGCCTTAGGACACAATCAGCTTTTTGAATGATTATAATCTGCTTTATCAAATTTTGAGCGGTTCTCTCTCTTTCTTTTTTTTTTTTGGTGTGTGTAATCTCTTAAATATTATGCTTTAATAAAGAAAAACATTTTTTTTTAGCGAATCATCGTTTCTCAATACGGGTGAGTAATTATGCATTATATATCAAGTATATCAAGGCAGATTCCTTTCGTAAACCATGAAAAGGAATGCATAAATAGCAAATAAATGTAAACCATCCACAATATTTGTTTTTTTTGGCCCAAGCTTCGTCGAGAAAATCATCCAATAATAATAAATGGTTATTACGATTAGATGCATAAATTAAAGAAATGAACGCTAGTACTTATTATAACTAACTCATGAGTAAGGGTACTACTTATCATTTAATTATAAATTACTTAAAATTTATTTCTAACGTTTTTTACGTCACATGTGTAAAAATTGAACCAATGATTCAATGCGTATTGCGCAATATTTGTTTGTCATATGCTTTGTCAATCTTATTATAATTTTTAATACATCTAATTTGGTAAATTTTAATAACGTTCGATTTCTTTTTTCTTTTCTTTTTTTTTTTTTTACATTTGTATATATAT
>JADRCO010003059.1:0-11282 GCA_021464525.1 Rhizophagus sp. LPA8_4_AMF
AAATGTTCTGATATCATGTTTTCATCAACCATTCATGTTGAGATTTTTTTGTTAAATAGTACTCATAATTTGTTTCTACAGGTAAATAGATTTGAGAGAAATCTTGATATTTTCTTAAAGAAATTATTTGTCATAAGAAGTTAAGTTATTTACTTTATTTATTAAAAGTGATTACTCCAATTTGTAGAATTAACATGTTTTTATATTATTTTATTATGAAATATCTATAAATAGACAAATTTCTAATCTGTTTAGTAACCAGATAAATATTATGCAAAAAGGCTAAAAAAAAGTAAATCGTAATTTACTTAGCAATAATTATTATGTATCATCCTGTAAATCTCAATTTTTTTCACTGTAATATTTTACAACATTAACTTCAATTAATCTATCTCTTAATTAATGGGTTCAATTAAGTAAAATATTCTATAAAGCTGAAAGGAAATAGATCTAATAATTGCCTTATAAGTAACAGAATGAAAGGCATTGATCGTCTTTAATTTATATTTCCAAAAAAAATCGTAAAAGGTACTTCTTACATCTAATTATCAAATTTTGACATCTATTAATTTTATTAATATTAAATAAAGAATGCCATATAATAAGGATAATAAAAATAGCAATAAATCAAAAAATATTATAAAAGGAGTTGACATAAATTTTCCAAATCATTTTTTTCTTTCTTAAAAATGTTAAAAATGCCATGTAATAGATCCCCAAAATCTATTAAAAAATCGTTCCCCTATAAAAGATCTCATTTTCCAAACGCCTGGATTCTATTTTCAAATAATTTTCAGTCTTAATTGTGAAACAAGAAAACTTAAATGTACAATATGATAATATCCGGATAATCCGTTAGTGTGTTACATTACTGTTTGTATCACATGATTCAATAAGGGTGAAATTTGACGTAACTATATTAAGATGCTATGAAATTAGCTGAAATTGCATGGAAGAATATGTCAAATTTACAAAAAAATCGATGGTTTAATTTATAGAACCACCAAAATCAACTAAAAAAAATCAAACAAAAATTAACACATTTAGAGGAACTTACATATGATAAGCCATATCATCAAAGAGATTAATCAATTAAAAGTGAATAAAGAGAAGGATGATGATCTCTGTTTAGAAGCGTTTATAATTCCAGAAATGCTTGAAAGAAATAGAAGAAGACTTTAGTTTAAAAAGCGTTTAGTGAAAAGTTTGGAAACTTTAGTATTATGTATTAAGATTTTTAACTTTATTACGCATTAAGTTATTTATATTTTGTATATTTTACGGTTTAAGAAACAAGTAAAATATTATATTTTTACATATATGGCCACCTTTAGTCTTATCTATGCAATCCAAATAATCATTATTTATATTTTTTCGTTACTTTTATGTATTTTATATCTACCTATACTTTCATTCGCCTTTATAAAATTTCTTAATAAAGTTTAGTGTCTAACGTGTTTGCAAAATTTATTATTTTACTTTTTTTCAAAATTCTTAAAATTCTTCGTATCAGTCTTATAAACTATAAAATGGTACAAATTTGAACGCAAAAATGTGATTTCTCAATACAATTGGTTCAAGTTTATTGGTACGTATTTGATATGTACACTTCTCTTTCTCTGGAAAATTATAATTGGAATACTGTATCAGTATTTCGCATCATCGATTGTCAGTTATTGTTGATAATAGAGAGGCAAACAAATTTTAAAATGATCGCCCATCCATCATTTTTAACAAACAATAAGGTATTCTACTTTCTACTTTAAACCCGTCAAAAATTGAGTATCAGATTTTAAGACTCTCCTGGTAATATTATAATAATTTTTCGTGAAATAAATTGTCTGTTTACTTGAAGAAAAATATTAAAAAATGAAACGTTAAAATCGTACACTTGGATCATTAAATTAAATGAATTTCATTTATAGATGCAAGTATTTTCGATACTTATAGTTCAATAAAACATATTGTCACAACCGTGATTGCTTATTATAATTACAGTATAATATATTTAAAGAATAATATATCTGATATGGTTTAGTTTCGATACTCAAGGAAAATTTGTGAAATGGTACCACAAATGCGTGAAACATGTATTCCACATGTTGGAACCATTAACCAATTTAAAAGGAACAATCAATAAGAAAAAATTTTTAACCAAGAGTCCAAAAAAAATTCTTATCTTTAGCAAAAAAATGAATGAACTAAAGAGTAAGGAAGTTAATTTATCGATACAACAAGGAAGATCCTGAATAATTTGGGATAAACTAAAAATGAATGGACTAAAAGTAATTTTGGCAATCTTTCGTTGGAACAATTACAAGTCCAAAATGAAGAGTTAAAAAAGAAGTGGCTTTTTAGTGTAACATTTTCTTCAGTTGTCTGTCATCCTCTTCATAAAAGCTATTGAAAATTGAGAGGAGACAGTCTATATTAAGTTCTATAATTTTAAACTTGCTAATAATTTATTATTGCTACAAAATTATTTGTTATTAAAACTTATAAAGTTAAATAAACCTTTTAATATAATAAAACCATTTTTTTTTTTTTTTTGAACCAGTATTTTAGTTTTGTTTTTTTTAAAAATACATATGTAGAAATATATACTATCAGTAATTTGACTATATTTATATTTCTTTTATTAAACATAAGTGTCAGAGTAAAAAATTTTTATTCTATAATAAATAATTATATTCAAATATAGTAATAAAAAGAATTAAATAACTTTAATTATAATTTGTTCTAATATATATTATTAATATTGTTTTTTGATTTTGAGTTATGGCATTTGATTTTTATAAAAATGAAATTTCAGTAGATAGTAACTCTTCACTAGCAAGGTTTTTCAATAAATGGTGAATAACAGTCATTAGAAGCAATAGAAATTATATAGGCAATTGATTTAAGTAGTGTAGGATCTGTTGATGTATTGGTAATAACATCTGATACTTGTAGCCATCCATAATTCCCTTTAATTCCTCTTTTAAGAAACCATGTTTGATCAAATGTTGATAAAACTCCAAAACTATAAAAAAATTACATGTGTTAAATTCGTTATAGAATTAAATATAAAATGAAGAAAATAAAAAATTTACCATAAACTATTTGCACACATATATCCATAAATTTGATTTATGGGATTATAAGCTGAAGTTTCTTTTGGACCAGCAAATTTTCCCTCTTGAATACTTTTTTCTTGAAGATAAAGTTCCACTATATTCTTATTAAATGGTACTTTTAAAACCCATTGTGTTTTATATTCAAAGGGTATAAGTACTTTATAATTTTCATCAACTACTATAAAATCTGGCTCTCCAGCTATATCTTTCAGAGCACGACCATCTAAAAAGCAAATTGATCTATCTAGTGGCGTTAAAATATCATGAATATTTATTTCTGATGCAGTCCAGATATCTTTTTCACATGTAATGGCGCGTGATCCAAATATTGGTTTTCTGTATTTCTTATCTGCACACACTGATTTCCATAATTGCACTTTTTCTTTAAAATCTTTCCAGATTGAAATCTTATCAGGAAACCGTCGTTCAACAGATATGATACTTGAATCTGATTTACTATTTCTTAATTGAAGATAAACCAGATTTGGTAATGTATTTTGAATAATTTCTGTTAAAGAAATTTCTAAAAATTATAAAAACTAATTGTATTATTAATAATAATTAAAATACAAGAAATAAAATTAAAACTTACCAGCAGAAGCTTCATTATTAGGATTAAGCCTTTTCTTTGGGTTGTCATTTCTATCAATATTACTTTTTTTAATAGGAATAGAAAGAGTAGCAGTACTATGAGTTAAGTTTTGACTATTTGTTTTATTAATATTACCACTTTTAGCAGAAATAGAACGAGTAGGATCAGGAGTTATGTTTTCTTTTTTGTTAAACTTTTTTCCATATTTCTGTAATAAAAGCAAAAAAGATTTAAGTAAGTTCCCTTATTATAAAGAAAGGTCTCTATAGAACCAAGCGAGCTTAATCAAAGAACCAAGATGTGTAGTGCTCTTCTTTCCCAGGTTCAATAGCACATGGTATAGTACACTTACTATTTCTTATAATGATTTAAATATAAAAGCACTAACCTTTAATTGATGCTTTAATATCAAAGCCTTGTTACTTTTGTTTGCTTCTGGTTTTAAGTTTTTTATTAAAATATCAAGCTTATTACCTAAATCATTATGCAACTTCCACTTAGATATTGCATCAGAATATGTTTCAAAGTAGGAGAGTTCCCAAGTATTTATTCTCCAGTGTGTGTATGGTATTTTCCAGTAACTGCCATGCCAAACTTTGCTCAAAATTTCTTCCGATAACATTATTAAATAGAAATTAAAAGATAGGTACAGTAAAAATAAAATGTAAGAACAAAAGCTGAAACATTGAAACATATATATCAATATGAGCCATATTTATTCATTTATTATAAATAAATTACAATCTATTAAATCATATGGTGTCATTTTTTCAATTTTTTTTAAAAAAAAGGTTATATACAGTGTATCATTATACGACCTTATAAATTACCATTTTTTCTGAAGCAATAACAGACAGCATCATAAAGAGTTCATTTTAATTTATTGCGCAGATTCTCAATAACCCTTCATCCTTATTATCATTGCCTACAAATTATCTTCGTAAATAAATGTTGATACTTCTTTAGCATCTAATGATCATACGGAAAGATCTCAAACAATTCGACCAGATTCATGTTATTTACTAGCTCGGCATCTCATGATATATAACATCCGCATTGTAGATTGCAAGTCTTCTTTTCAGAAAGTTCTACCATAGAAACTATTATAAATTAAGGGGCGTTTTATGATCGTATTTTAGTGATGCGATCATATTCCTTCAAAGATTGATTCCAAAATCGAACCCTTTCACTGCAAATTATATAAAAAGGTGAAAGCTTTAGCAAATCGTTTTATCCGCCTTTACAAGAGCGAAAAAATAATCAAACTTACCATTATATACATCATAATTAAACGAACAAGTTATATTCTCAAAGAATAATCTAGAAGAGCATCATCATGATGCTAATTAATTTTTCCGGCTTTATAGATATGCCACGAAATTTGGCGAATTATATCATATCTAAATTCTACTATAGATTAGGGAATGCGAAAATAAATAACATTTGATTCTATGCAAAATATCAAAACTATGATATTCTATCTCCACACAGTATAAACAGATTACACTTTCATTTACCTTGGATAAACTCTTGATTGATGGCTTATTATAAATACATCAAATAATATAAAAACTAGTAAATAATGTAATTTATCAGTACGTTGAAAATGATTAATATGTTTAATATGAGTTTTCATTAAATTGTATTTATAAAAAAAGCGAATTAATGTTACATAATTCTCTAATGATCTGGTTGTACGATTGACCGCTACTTGCAGTAACTCTCTGTGATGTAAGATTTCTCCCAATCAAACTAATGATCAATTTTCATGAAACCTTACTAGCATCATGGAAGTGCTAAAAACAATTATTCAGCAAGGCATTTACTAAGGTTATGATGCTACCTTATTTCTGATATTGCTTCAATCTCTTGTCTTATATAATTGGCGATTTTTATTTTATTCTATATATCCAGATTATCAATGATTGAAAGCCAATATTGGGATGTAGTGTTAGTATATGGATAGCTTAGATGAATGAAACACTAGCACTCTAGAAGGTATTAGTATAGAAATGCCATTTCACTTTGTAAACAAGTTTATGTATTACTGAATCCTGCAATTTATTTTTTATATCATAGAAGTCTATTTTATCTAAGGTTCCTTGGTACACAGTGCAGCGTACCTGTGGAACCAAGGTAAATAATAAGATACCAATAAATAAGTAATTCTGATCGTGACATTCTGTCCACATATGCATATTTCATGTGAGGCGAAATTTGAATTATTCTCATTTATATAAAATATATTATCGAACATGCAATCTGAGATTGATTCATTAAGACAACAAATTTCTGAGCTTGAGACTAAGAATGCAGAGGTAAAATAAATAACAAATGAAAACACTAGGCACGAAGCTAACTCAAGTCTAGAGTTGGGGAACTAAAACAATATAATCCTGAGTTTAAGACTAGAGTTGCGAAATTAAGAACAGAATCAGCTAAACGATCGATAATTTTCCTCAGAGTTGGCATTATAAATGTATTGGTTTATGACGAAACTAGGTATATCAACGGCCCACTTGAGACAGATACTTTCTTGAATTCAGAATGTATGCAATGAGATTAGAAAATGCAATAAGGTGAAGAAACTTTTACGTGAGTCAGCAATCCAGGATTCAATTTCAGTTGTTTCTAATTATGCTAATACAGAAATGATCACTTATTTTTTTGCTTCATTATTGTTGAATTTTAATTTTCTTTTTATATGAACATCAGTTTTGTAATAATTACTTGTGGAATTTCAATTAATTGAAGAAATTAATTTATTCAATCCTTTTTTTAAAGTGATTCAGTTAAGATGCACAGCAATATATAACAACTAAGAACTCATTTTTTATTATTGACTAATACTTTGTTGCAAATTACATTAATTATTTTTTTTTACTCGCTTTTTTTGTGAATTATTCCCAATATACTGTCATTGTAAAGGAAGATACATAACCAGTCCCTTCTCCAGGACCAGTAGACCTTTACTTAGCATTTTTAGGAATAAAACCTGTATCTCAATAATTAATCCTGCACCAGAAATACTAAGATCTCAAGGAATTAAAGAAATATGAGAAAAATATCAAAGAAAATAGAATTTAAAGAAAAACCTGCTTACCTTCTTTTTGGATTTAAGGAGGACCAGGATGATATTAAGTATTTCAGGAGATGTGGTTGAATCATCTTTCATCTTTCCTAAAGTATGATAAAAGAAGTGCTTATCATCATTCTTATTCAAAATGGTTCTGAAAGGCCAACACGAATCTGCCTAGTTACAAAAATGTTCAAAGGACTATGAAGTGGGAGGAATGTGAAAAAAATAGCTAATCTTTTCATGACCAAGAAATGATTTCGCAGATGATCAGATCAACAAAACAAATTACCATGCGTGCGACCAATTCTTGACGACAAAAAAAATAAATTCCATTAACTAAAAGTATTGGTTATTGGTCATCAAAAATGGTGTCAGAATATACTACATGTGAATCAGGTGATTAACTCCAAAGGCTAATTTCAATTCAGATTATTTTTATTTAATGTTATCATTTATGTCATAATAATTTATTGATAACTTTATTTCTAAATTGAAATCCCAATTTTGGAAATCTAATAATTTGGGAATACCTCAAGTCCAGCTTAGGATATCCATGAATTGAAATAAAATTTATAACCATCAAAAACGGGTCAAGTACATCCAAAAATTATTATATTGATCTATTGTTATTAGAATTTTATAGTTTTCAGAGTACTGTACGAAAAATGTTTACATAGGAATTTGTATACATAATGATTTATCAATTTATAGGTGTCTGACAACTTATTACTGGACAGTGAGCACTATATTTCAATAAAACCAGAAAATAAAATAAAGTAACTATTTATTAATATTACCATCAACTTGATGTAAGGCCAGTGTGGTAACTGGAAAATAAATAATGATAAATGTGAAATAATAAATTGTTCAATAAAAAAACAAGTAGTTATTTAAAGAATTAGTATTAAACTTATACAATTATACTACTGCCCTCACTTGGGACTCTGCAAAATCCAATATATAAGTTCCTGTCTATATTAAAAACTACTCTGAAACTTCCTCTATTCTATGTTCTTCATCCTCTAAACTCAAAGTTAATGAAATAAATTTATTTCTAATTTCCCTTAATTGATCATGCATCAAATACTAACAATTAATTTTCAACATCTTTTAATGAATAAAGCTTTTGTGAATGGATGAATTGTAGTTTGTAAGTATATACTTAATCATCAATTATACAATCCAAACCTTCAGAATCTTGATATATGATATTAATTTCGGTAAGTGGACGACTTGTATAGCATGCTTGTGGATGAACTTGTATAATAGAAGTATCAGTTTGTTCTTGTGATAATGCTTTATTAGCATTTATAAATTCATCTATATCATTCTTGAATTGGAATATTACACTATCAGGAACATATAGAAAGTTATTATCATTTTCATCATTTATTTCATAATATTCATTAATACATCTAAGCCATTGAGATATAATTTGTTCAAGACTTGTTATAGTTGGTCTTTTAAAAGGATCTGAATCCCAACATTTTTCCATTAAATTTATATAACATTTTGGAATACTTTTTATAATTTTAGGGCGTTTTTCCTCTTTACAAATACTATAAATAAGTTCATGATCATGTGCTATATTATTAAATGGAGGAATACCTGATGTAAATTCCCACATTATCATTGAAAAACTATAAATATCACTTGCTGGTGTATAGGGTTTTTTTCTTAATATTTCAGGCGCCATATAAGGTAATACTCCATAAATTTCATTAACTTTTTTATCAGAATCTTGTAAATTACTTATAGGTTTACATAATCCTAAATCAATAATAAATAACTCATTATGATTATCTGACATTAAAATATTACCATCATGAAAATCACCATGAGTTAAATTTGATTCATGGATTACTTTAAGTCCTAATATAATTTTTTTCAATAATTGTAACTTGTCTTGCCACTTAAATTTAATTATATCAGATAAACATTTTCTCAAACTTCCTTTTTTTGCATAACTCATTACTATTATATAATTTAAATTATTTGGATCTTGGGTAATTCCAAAGAATTGAATAAATTTTGAAAATGATTTTTTCTGACAATTATAATGATATTTCCACTACATAAATAATTAAATAAATTATTGGTTTTAATAAATAAAAAGAAAAATAAAATAAAATTTACCTCACTTAAAAATCTATCAAAACTTGATGAATTATTAAGACTTTTAAGAACAACTTCATGATTTGGTAACCTATTCCATTGTTGTTTATTAAAATTCCAACTATCAATAGGCCCATCTAGCCAAATAGCTTTATGGATTTCACTAAATCCACCTTTATCATAATAATTAATATTTTTCAATTTATTATAAGATATCCATTCCAAAACTTCATAACTATTTTTAGCATTTAGTTGTGCTTCTTGAATAAATTCATTAATGAATTCATTTTTACTTGTCCATTTTGAAAACTCATGTTGAAATTGTTTAGTATTACATTGCTGACACCAATAGTAATCAGTAAATGGTTGTTTACATTCTTCACATAATTCATTATTATGAGAATCTTTAGAAATTATTTCATTATTATTTTCTGCTGCTTTTTGATGCCAATAAAAAGCTTTTTCTAAATTCTTTTCTGCTTTTTCACCACTGTAATAATGTATAGTTAAACAGTTCATTGCACTTTTATTACCATTTTCAGCTGCTTTTTGATGCCAATAAAAGGCTTTTTCTATATCCTTTTCTATTCCATTACCATTTTCATAGCATCTGGCTAAATTGTGCATTGCATCACTATTACCATTTTCTACTGCTTTTTGATACCAGTAAACGGCTTTTTCTAAATTCTTTTCTGTTCCATTACCATTTTCATAATACTCAGCTAAATTGTGCATTGCACTTTTATCACCATTTTCTACTGCTTTCTGATACCAATAAAAGGCTTTTCCTAGATTCTTTTCTGTTCCATTACCCTTTTCATAATATTCAGCTAAATTGTGCATTGCATAATAATTATTACCATTTTCTACTGCTTTTTGACACCAATAAAAGGCTTTTTCTAGATTCTTTTCTGTTCCTTCACCATAATAATAAATTTCAGCTAAATTGTTCATTGCAACACTATTACCATTTTCTGCTGCTTTTTGATACCAATAAAAGGCTTTTTCTAGATTCTTTTCTGTTCCTTTACCATTTTCATAATATATAGCTAAACAGTTCATTGCACTTTTATTACCATTTTCTGCTGCTTTTTGATGCCAATAAAAGGATTTTTCTATATTCTTTTCTGTTCCATTACCATTTTCATAACATCTGGCTAAATCATGCATTGCATTACTATTATTATTTTCTGATGCCTTTTGATACCAATAAAAGGCTTTTCCTAAATTCTTTTCTGTTCCATTACCATCTTTATAATGTGTAGCTAAACAGTTCATTGCACTTTTATCACCATTTTCAGCTGCTTTTTGGTGCCAATAAAATGCTTTTTCTAGATTCTTTTCAATTCCTTCACCATTTTCATAGCATTTAGCTAAATTGTGTATTGCATTATTATCACCATTGTTTGCTGCTTTTTGATACCAATAAAAGGCTTTTTCTACATTTTTTTCTGTTCCTTCACCATTTTTATAAATTCTGGCTAAATTATTCATTGCAAATTTGTTGCCATTTTCTGCTGCTTTATGATACCAATAAAAGGCCTTTTCTAGATTTTTTTTTGTTCCTTCACCATAATAATAAAATGCAGCTAGATTGTGCATTGCATTTTTATTACCATTTTCTACTGCTTTTTGATACCAATAAAAGGCTTTTCCTAAATTCTTTTCTGTTCCATTACCATCTTTATAATGTGTAGCTAAACAGTTCATTGCACTTTTATCACCATTTTCAGCTGCTTTTTGGTGCCAATAAAATGCTTTTTCTAGATTCTTTTCAATTCCTTCACCATTTTCATAGCATTTAGCTAAATTGTGTATTGCATTATTATCACCATTGTTTGCTGCTTTTTGATACCAATAAAAGGCTTTTTCTACATTTTTTTCTGTTCCTTCACCATTTTTATAAATTCTGGCTAAATTATTCATTGCAAATTTGTTGCCATTTTCTGCTGCTTTATGATACCAATAAAAGGCCTTTTCTAGATTTTTTTCTGTTCCTTCACCATAATAATAAAATTCAGCTAAATTGTGCATTGCATCATTATTATCATTCTCTGCTGCTTTTTGGCTCCAATAAAAGGATTTCTCCAGATTCTTTTCTATTCCATTACCATCATAATAATGTGCAGCCAAACAATACATTGCGACTTTATCACCATTTTCTGCTGCTTTTTGATGCCAATAAAAAGCTGCTTCTAGATTCTTTTCTATTCCATTACCAATTTCATAACATCTGGCTAAATTATGTATTGCATTATTATTACCATTTTCTACTGCTTTTTGATACCAATAAAAGGCTTTTTCTAGATTCTTTTCTGTTCCTTTACCATTTTCATAAGTTCTGGCTAAATTATTCATTGCATATTTATTACCATTTTCT
>JADRCO010003060.1:0-11279 GCA_021464525.1 Rhizophagus sp. LPA8_4_AMF
TTTTTTTAAATAATTTTCATATTAACCGGTTAATTAACCGGTTAAGCTCTTGGTTAACCGGTTTTTAACCGGCTAAGGTTTTTTTGGACGGTTCCAAGCTCTAATAACAATAAAGGATATGAATAGATTTTATAACATTAAATACGATCATATTTTATCGTATCAATTTTTGGAGTATAATTAATCTAGATAAAATATTTGACCAATTAAATGTATTTGAACAATTAGAATTTTTTGATAACAATAATGATTTATATAAAGGTAAATAATCGTGACTTAATAAAATTCTTTTAAGATTTTTATGTAAATTAATAATTTGTGTTATACGATTAAGTAACGTATCTTCAAAACAATATGTGGTATAAATATTAGTATAAAAACTTAAATTTTGAATATTTTGAATAAAATTTGTATTATTTTGTATAATTAATTCAAAAATATCATTAAAATATTCATTATAGCGATGATCAATAATATCAATATCAAAGGTATATAAATTTACTTCATTTTCAATAAATATTTTAAATAATGACATACTAATTAATTTCATAAATTCAACTTTTGAGTATATATTTATATTTTATATAAAATATTTATTTTCGGGTTTTAAGGTTCTAATGGCATCTTTAGACCATATTTCAACACAAATCATAAATTTCCATGTGTTCAAATATTTTATATAATTAAGATAATTAAACAGTGTATTTAAAGGTTTTGTTTTAAAATTTTCATTTAAATTATTTAAATAAATTTCAATAAAATTATAGTTTCCGGTACGAATTGAAAATGGATTTTCCCATAATAATGGAATCGCTAAACGACACCATAATCTGTTAATTAAAATGCATGAATGTAAAGTTGAAATATCATTCTGTAAATATTTTATAATTTCATATGTTAATTCAGGTAAATCTCCTGAAAGTATTTTTGAACATGACATAATATTATAAACGAAGAGGGAAAAGGAGGGGTATTTATTTTTACTATTGTGTCCATCAAATAAAATTTATTACTAATTTTCGGAACTGTGAATCCGTTAATGTCGCACAAATAATATTAAACTGAATATTATGTAATATATGTAAGTTCCCTAATTATAAAATATATTGTTTAAATAAATTACTTAATAAACTCCTAAAATTTTTTGGTTTTTTTAAATTAAATTAATAATTTAGACTATTTAATGTTTAATTTATCATTAAATTTATAATGATTAGGCGCAGTAACTACGGTGCTTACTAGATTAATTTGAGTGAGCAGGATATTATAATTATCTTTTTAAAACAAAGAAAAAATCTTAAATTACGAACGAACAAAAATTAGATGAAAAGATTTTGATTAAATATTTTTTATCATCAAATTTCATTATAATAGATAAACAAAGTTTCATTTAGTATTAAAAAGAACGGATAGTACTCTACTAGAACATACCCCTGAACTATGACGAAAATGAGTGATCAACATATTTTTGAGTAACATCATAAGATCCGGGAAACTACTCGTACGCAGGTCACACGACAAATTCAATGTCATAGTCACGTGCTCTGTCCATAAACTTTTGTCTTTACCAATAGAAAAGGAGAGAAGAGAATAAATATTGAACGATAATAATAAGACATATTTTTTCAGTAGTTTGGATATAAAGTTGGCGATCTGTGATCTAAAGTGTGTTCTAAAGTGTGATTTCAAAGTTAACTAGTAAATATAATGTATTGCATAAGAACCTATTTATCAGTCGAACGGTGAAAAATAGTTTTTATATGAGAAAAATTTTGCGATCGGCGTGGCTTAAAAATTTTGTTTCGCAATGATCAACATCGAATCAACCATTTTTGAAACGGCAATAAATTCCTGTTAATAAACGCATTTCTAGTCAACCTGATCGACCTATTTACTACACAGCCTTTATCATGATACACAGACTTTATTACACAGTCTACTAGGTAGCAGAAGGTTTCGCTAAAGTCATAAACTCATGAAAATTGTTCTCAAGACCGAATAGCACTAACCAATCCAGAATTACTAAAAAAATTACAGGATGGGCATGATATATCCTATTGACTAAGCCTCATATTTCTTTGTTAAATATCTGCTTGGAAAGTTATATATAACCTCTTAAGATAATGTGGACATATGAACGAACCTATAAAAAAACAAATTGAAAAGTAATTAATGAAATATTTGAAAAGTTGGACGATTCGAATGAATCAAAAGAACACGACAGGCTGGGTGAAGAATTTTTTAATTATTGTGTAGAAGAAGAGTGGAGAAACAATAAACTCGAAACAATGTTTGTGATTTCTGTTTTGCTTCCAAAGATCATTTTCGGGCCTACCAAAGGGCAGTGATCAACTTTATGAAGCATCTACGAAAAGCTTCCACCAGGACTTTCTCCGTATGAAGGAAAGTTCACGTCAACTCGCGAACAACCTTAGGAGCTATAGTTATCCTTATTACAAACTTCCTGATTTTCGCAAATTTGAAATTCCAAAACAATTGTTTTGAAGTGAAAAGTTTGTATTTCACATCCTCTTTTATGCGTTTCATAATCATATATTAATCACAGTCGTTGCGCGGTTTAAATAGATTTGAGGAAACTGAAAACACACCGCCATATTACCACTGCCTGGACTATGCACCAAATTCTCGGAGAATGGTGTACTCAACACTTTATTAAGTTTATTTAACTACAAACAAAGTGCCTTTGTCCAACTCATCATTTCTAAATCCATCGACCATAGCCTAAATAACAAACCTTTATTGGCATTATTTTCATCTCCACCCTTTCAAGCAATTGTTAAGTTCAAGTTGCATGCTTTTGAGCGGTTGTATTTCTTTAAAATTTTCTTTGCTTACGTAATTTTAGTAATTTTATCTAATATAACGATTTTACATTAGAAGTAGTGAAATGAACAACAAGATGGTTTGGACTACAAGCATGATTTGGAGAATATGTTGGATTCTATTTAGTTGCAGAAATGGTATTACATTATTTTTAATGAATGCAGAAATCAGATAAGTTTTATCTCCTTTATCTTACTTTATGGCCACAGTATTTTACCTTCCTTTTGTTACTTCGTTTCTAGAATTAAATGATTATAATATTTTGGTTTGGATCCTCTTCAGAGCTATGGTATTAAAGTAAGGAATTAAATTGTTCATAATTACTGTAAAATTATAACTTCTGATTCATTGTAAATAAACTATATTATCATATCAAATAGTCAAGGCCATATTTTCAATCTATCACAACTTATTTTCTCTGGTTATTCTGTTTTTAATTTCTACCAAGAACTTTGGAATTTTCTTCATTGGTAAGAATTGTTCAAAAGTCTTTATAAATAGTTCAATGAATCTTATAATTTATTTTATGATGAAATCAATCGTACAGATTTGTAAAAGCATAGTGTGGACGCTTGTCTTTTTGGCATTAAATTTATTTATTTATACACGTGCAACACTGATCTATTTATCATTTACCGATACTAACGAATCTGATAAAAGTCTTGTTATCTCGGCCATTAATAATCAAACAAGTTATAAAATCTCTAAAAAAAAAGATATGATTACAGAAGGGAATAATATCAAATATAGAAAAGAAAATAATTTTGAGAGTTTTATTGAATTGCTTGAAAATGGTTGGTCAATGCTCCTGAATGATTACAGTTCCCTTGAATCGTGGAGTAAAATCACTCAGTTTATGTAATCAAGTTTGCTTACTCATTTGCTTTTAAACATCTTATTTCTGAATGTCCTAAGTATGTATCTGCAAAACTTCCTTTTATCTTCAACCATTTCTTTTTTCTGACATTCAATTATCTTTTTTTGACAGTTGCATTGGCAATTAAAACTTATGATGAAGTACTAGTTGAATCGTATACTAAATGGACCATTGTACGGGCATATTATTGCACTAATAGAAATCTCTTTTAAGATATCATCCCAAGATGAGTATATAAACAGGATATGCATTTAGTTCAAGTTGATAACTGTGGCACATTCTCTAATTTATTGTTGTTAATGATAGGAATTATTTTCCATATACCTTCATTTATGAAGCAATCAATGAAGAGGTTGAAAATTTCACAAGAAGAACTTTGAGGATGAGAAAAAGGATAGAGAGTACAAAGAGTACAAGAAGAATAAGAACAAAGAGTCTGAGGGATTACCTGTCGAAATCAAGGGTCAAAATCCAGAAGCTTCTAATTTTGTTAGAAGAAGTTCTTTTGGAAAAAAATTATAAAGCTAAACAATAACTACTTTTGTTTTTATATCTTACAAATGACAATGCTTATTTAGTTTCAAATTAAAAAATTTGTTATGTTTGATACAATATAAAATAATAAAGTGATTAGTTTTTGCTTTAATTTTTGCTAAATTCAGGTGAAACTTTTATTAATTCTCAAACTTTTAATTTATTCATTATATAAAATTATCATCTAATTACAGGACATAATGTAATTAAGAAGATATAAATATTCTACATCATCACAGTTTAATAAAAGAATAGTGATTGTTGATTATTCTGATAATAAGAGAGTCGCCAAAAGGTCAGTCAAATGTCGGTAGATTAAACGATCAGTCAAATGGTCTGTTAAACTGATTGATCAGTTGGTCAAAGATTCTTAAACAACCATGACTGATCGTATCCATCTTTAATAATAATAATGGCATATTTATGAGAATATCAATGATCCAGATGAGCCATTAAATGTTTTGGAAGAAGAATAAATTTATAATTGGTATAAAACCAAGTAATTGATACAAATTTAGATGTGTTTTTATTATCCCTTAAACAGTAAGGGTTGAATTAATTTTTTGGATTTTTAAGATATTTTTAAAATACTGTGATCATAGAAAGATGAAATTTGCTTTGTTTGATTCCTCTCATTGAGGTGTATCTAATGGTACTAGAGCTATATCTGCAAATTTAGTAGATAGAAAATTATATTAATTTATAGATTTTATATATTAAAAGATATCTTATTAGATTATTCTCATCAAGATGCATCAAATATTAGCAAGTTTAAATTAAAATATCTTTCTTTTATCTATTGACCCTAGAAGTGTAAAGAATTTAACCTTTATTTGTGATAATTTATCATTTGCCTGTAACAATGTAACATCAAAATAAAGGTAAAATGTTTTATAGTCATCAGGTATATAAGATGATGTAGACCAAATGACTGATCCTGACTGAAAAATCAGTCTTTTTGAGACCGACTCATTCAACCCTAGGTTTATTTCTTAAAAAATGAACTTCAACTTAATAAATTGTCATGAAAAAAAATTCTCAACAAATGTCAATAATAAATTCATCTTTATAAAGAATCAATATTCTTTATTAAAGCATAAACATTACCACTTAAGGATAAATAACTAAAATTTCGGACTTCAATATTATGTAACTTAAATTCATTCACTTGATCTTTCAAATCAGACAAATCTTTATCTTTAAAATACCTAATAGCTAAATACTTGGCTCTTTCCTCCTTCATAATAAATTCTTTTATACAAGGTATAATATCATCATCACCTTTTTGCATTATTAACAATTTATTAATAAAAGTATTTTGAGAATCTTCTAAAAATATTCTTAAATGATTTTTTTTAATAAAGAGAGATAAACTTAAGTATTCTAATTTAGAAGGAAGGATTTGTCCTAAATTTCGTAATGTGGTTGAACTATGTTCATTATTTCGATAATTTGATAAACTGATTGAAAGATAATTAAGACTTTGTTTAATATTTTCAACTAAATTGAATATTTTATGAGAAATTCGACTTTCAAGATTATAAAAACAAAGAAATTTTGCATTTTTATAATATTTTGTAATTAATTCTAATAATTGTTGTTTTAATGATATATCGCAATTAGCTCCGAGATCATAGCCAAAATTTTCTAAGTAATCACCAGATTTTTTTAATAATAATTGTAATGATTCAATTTGTGATAAATTATTTATAAATAAAGATTTCAATTTAAATGGTTTGGTTAAATTAATAATTTGTTGAGTAAAACTAGCATCTAAAGAAGAACAATTAATGATATGAACGGATTCTAAAACATTTAATTGTTCAAATGTTTTATTTAAATTAATTATGCCTTTAAAATCAACATAATAGAAAATGATTGTATTTAAGGTATTTGAACAATTATAATCTTTTGATAATAATAATGATTGACATAAACGAAGACCACTAGAACTGAATAACATTTTTTTGAGGTTACTTTGTGAATTAATCATCTGTAAAATATGATTTTTAAGCATATTTTCATTGTTATTTAAGATATAAAGGTTTAAATTTTTAATATTGTGAAAGAAATTTGTATTTCTTAAAATTATATCAATAATATTATCTAAATATGTGTTATGCATCTCAATTTCAAGAGTATGTAAATTAACTTCCTTATCAATAATTACTCTAATTAGTGATACACATGTATCAATCCAAATTGAATAAAATACACTTTCAGAGTATGAAGTTTTAACATCAGTACTCAACCAACTCTTAACAAAAAAAATCAATTTCAACATACTCAAATACTTTAAAAACGTAGGATAATTGAATAATGTATTTGAAGTTAATGAATTATTAATAACTTTATATTCATTTAATTTCGTTTTAAGTTCATCATTTAAACTATGAAAGTAAATATCAATAAAATTATGGTTTTTAGTAGGAATTAAAAATGGATTTTCCCATAATAATGGAATCGCTAAACGACACCATAATCTATTAACTAAAATACATGAATGTAAAGTTGAATAATCATTTTGGAAATATTTTATAACTCCATATGTTAATTCAGGTAAATCTCCTGAGAAAATTTTTGAACATGACATTGTAAGCGAAGAAAGAAAAAAAGGGGGTATTTGCGTATCACATTTTATTACTATTCTCTATTTATATTAATTTTTCGTCATCGCACAATGACACTTCATGTCTGTGTAACATATTTAAATAATTAGGCGCCAATTTAGTCCGCAGTTTTAATTAAAATTACTGCAGATCATTCGTAATTTGAAGGACTATAATACTTACGTTTGATGACGTCACATCCGGATTCCCAATTCCGTTCATTCCATAAACTGAACCTATGTTCCTTAGATAACAGATTTTGTAATTTAACCACTACCAGCTACTTCGAACTTAATAACGGTTTCCGTTTTTCTAGTATATATTCGGATAGTAACTTTGTTTTCTGAATATCTGAAATTATATATTATGTTGATAAAATTGTACGAACTATTCCATTTTTTTTTTTCTTAAAATAATAAATACAAAAGGAGAAACAAAAATATTTATGACTTTTTTTTTATTATAATAGCATTTCATGTTCACATTAAATAGGTAATTTGGAAAATTGACATATTAAATTCTAATTGTCCGTGTAAGCGTAGGACACTTCAGGTTCACTCCAACTGGGGAATTATAACGCTTCGGGCTTCCTGTTACCTAGTTTGTAATTAAATATTAGTCAGTTGTTTGGCTCATGGGTATTTTATAAGCTAGGATGTAGTGCACGCCCAATTTAGCTTAGAATCTATGTAGATCATTTGGCTGGGGAAAATAAAATAATAATTACATCATAGTTTATGTAGATCATATTTTAACTAATTACAACCCTATTGGTTCATATGATTTAATACTATAAAATTTTTGTATTACATTACGGCTAACATCTTTAGTCCGCTATTTTTGTCCAGGTAGTGTATGTTACACAATTATAAAGATAGATGATGAGTTTGTAGTGACAATATATAAATAGGGTACAATAATAAAATGGGATACACAAATATCCTTTTTCTTTGCTTACAATGTCATGTTCAAAAATTTTTTCATTACATGAATTAATATATGGAGTTATGAAATATTTAAAAATGATTTTTCAACTTTACATTCATGCATTTTAGTTAACAGATTATGGAGTCGTTTAGCGATTCCATTATTATGGGAAAATCCATTTTCAATTCCTACAAAAAATTATAAATTTATTGAAATTTACTTGCATAATTTAAATGATGATATTAAAACAGAGTTAAGCAAATATAAAATTGATGATAATTATTCAAATACACTTTTTAATTATCCCAGTTTTATAAAATATTTGAATCTGTTGGATTTTATTACTTTTTTTTAAAAGTGGTTTGGGGATGCTGTCAAAACTTCAAAACCCGAAAATAAACATTTTTTACGAGATTCAGACATGTCTTCAACACCTGATTTTAAAAGATTAATTTCTAAGTCACTATTTAAAATATTCATTGCAAATGAAGTGAATTTACATACTCTTGTCATTGATATCTTCAGTATTTCTCATAACTTTGAACCTTACAATTATGATATTTTGGTTTTAATTTTACAAAATCCAAATTTCATCCACAATATTAAATATTTAAAACTTCATGTTTGTACTAGATCTAGTTCCGGATATCGCAACCATAATAGTAGATATGGATATGTATCAACTAAATTTCGTATATTACAAATAATTAATTTACACCAAAATCTTAAAAAAATTTTATTGGATAATATAAGTTTCGTTTTTTATCAATCATTATTATTATCAAAAAATTATAATTGTTCAAATACTTTAAATACGATCATACTATATAAAATCGATTTTTATGATAAACCTTATTTAGACAAAATAATTGAACGGTTAAATGTTTTAGAATCTGTTCATATCATTTATTGTCCTTCAGTTAACAATTTTATTCGGAAAATTAATAATTTAACTAAACCATTTAAACTAAAGTCTTTATTTATAGAATTAAATCACAATTTAGAAATCTGGTGATTATTTAGAAAATTTTGTTGTATTTGGATTTTATGATCTATCATCAGAACGACATTTATTAGAATTAATTACTAAATATTGTAGTAATATCAAATTTCTTGGTTTATACGAATTAGAAAACCAGACGACTACTCATCAAATATCTTTAATTGAAAGTGTTAAACATAATCTTAATGAGTGAATAAATTTATGTTACATAGTATTAGGGTTTTAAATTTTGATGATTTATATTTAGATATTAAAGATTATGATTTTATAAGGAATATTGATTATTATTAATTGTATATAACATTTATAATTTATTATAACTGAATATATAATTATACTTATTGAGAATTATTTATTTATTCATGGCAATTTTATAAATTTGAAAATTGAAATCTAGGGCTGGATCAGTCCGGTCCAGTCTGGTCCCACACCATTATTATAAAATTTCTTTTTTTTTAAAAAGTTAATGATATTAAATTTAAATTTTTATTGCTTGTTCCGCATATGATCGATAGAAATTTGATTACTGATCCAAATCTTTTAGATAAGTCCATCAATTTGTAATCAGATCGCGTCTAAACATTCTTTAAGATTAATCTTTTTTAGGTAAACTTAAAATTTATAGAAAATATTATTAGATCTTTTTTATTTAATTGTAATTCTTAATCTTACAAATCCGTCTAGGAATGTAAAAATTTGTAAAATATATGTAATCCTTTTTTCCCCTGTAGATAGGTCTAATAACAAAATCACTAAAATTTTTATTATAAGTATTTAGATATCAATATCACAAATCTTGAAATTTTGAGTAAAATACTCAAAATTGCCAATTAGATAAATTTTGGCAATATTTCTTCATAAATTTGTACTACTTTTTTTTTGTCTCATAAAAATATCAGGTAGAAGTCTTGAAATTCTGCATATATACTTTTGGGTTACTACATTTTTTTTTAAAAAAAAAATTTAAATAAAAAAATGCAGAATATATTTTATTATTTATATTTTAATAGCATCAAAATAACAAAAATTACGCGAATTTTCCAATTTTTTCAATTTTTCAAGTTAAATAACTTTGCAAAAATAAAATTATAAAATATACTGCGTCGCCTTAATTACATATTCTGAATATATTTAAAGCGTTTATATTAAGATTATTAAGTGAAACCGGATTTCAATTAGTTTATCGTTCATACACGGATTAGTAATTAATTATTACTTAATCGTGTAACATTATGTTTACTTTATTAATTCTGTAAACTAAATGTTTAAATAATTAAATTAGAATAAATAAAATAAATAGGCTTATCTCACTGTGTATGACGTATTCACTGATGGATTTTATACTTTTTTATACGTTTTCTATATCGGTGGAGTAATTTAAAAATTAAATTTTATTTATTTATTTTGAAATAATCAAATATCTGGTATGTCAAATTCGTAAAACTAATAAAATTATTCAATTTCACTCTTTTTTTTAATCATAAAATATTAGTATATGATAAATTAATTAAATTATCTCATTTCAGACTTACAAAGAATAAAAAAAAAAGGTAAAAATTTACCTTATTTACTATATTTATTGAATCAATGTATTTTTTGTTATTTATTTACAGGTCAATTATAAGTTTAAATTTATATCTAACTTGAGATGATTATTCACTAAGTAAGCTTACTCATAATAACAGATATAAATTTTCTTACATCACAATGAATTTATTAACTCTACATGTAAGGTTTAACAGAAAGTTCTAATGATGATTGCCTTGCCATAAAATTATTATCATCATACTTAACTAATTCCATTCTATAGATACTGTATGTTACCTGATATTCATGCTATAAATATTATTTAGATACTAGGAAACGAGAACCGTTGTAAGTCCAGAGTGAAAAAAGATAAATCTAAAATTTGCGATTTCATTGGATAACGTCATGTGAGGGACAGAGAAATTCACGTAGTTGATCAGTGCGTGGAAAATATATAGTCTTTCGCTTTGCTCCGAACAAACATCTTCAAATATATGAATTACATTCACTTTATGAAAAAATATAATGTCAAGATATTGGTTTACTTTTCGGCCAAATTTACATAAAATGTTTATGACAATCAATACGCGCGAATTCATTATATATAATTACAAAGTTCATATTTACTGTACCTTACACTAAGATTTTCATTACATGTCGATGTTTAAAATATAAATCAAATATAATTTTAATTACATATTTTTAAAATTAAAAGTTCGTTAAACTCTATGAAATTATGATTAATGAGTTGCTTGTTCGACTTATAAATTGTGACATTATTAATCAATATTCATAGAGAAAAAATCTCTGTTCACGTTCAATTTATTGCGATATATTTACCGTACAATATAATGTGCAATACAAATAACACTTCAATACAAATTAGCAGCTTCCAAATATAACAAGTGTTTTAATTTCATCTTTTTCAGCTCTTATTCCATTTTTCTAAGCAATAATT
>JADRCO010003061.1:0-11274 GCA_021464525.1 Rhizophagus sp. LPA8_4_AMF
TTACACTGTCTTAATTCTGGCCGGCACTATGAATTTTAGTTAAAAAATTTGATCGGTCCTATTAGACCGATCAGTTCTAATCGGTCCAGTCCTAGGACCGGATCGGTCCTAAGACCAGACCGCAGTCCTGTCAGTCTGAACCGGACCATTAACATCCCTAATTACAATAACTAAAAGTATAATCTTTTAAACTTTTAAATAACAAATATTTTTCATAAATTGAAGAATCTAAATTTTACAATTATTTTATAAAATTGCTATAAATCGCTAAAGGTGATTTTGCCAGTGTCACATGATTTTTTTATAATATATAATTATCACCCTGCATTATACTTGCTTTGTTTCTGTTGTAATGTGTAAGGATTATATAGAAATAGTATTAGTAAAGAATGAGACCTAATGTCTCAATTATTAATGAAATGAGGCGCAATAATCATGTGATTTTGGTGTAATATTAGAAGTTATTTTTGAATTTTAGATCATGTGACTTTGGATTACGTGAATTAGTAGCATAAGAGTTAAAAATAGAATAATGGGAAAAATTTGTTGAGAAAAATTATTTTATTATTAGAACTCAAGAAAAATTCTTTTATTATGAAAACTCAAGAAAATTATTTTAGTATGAGAATTCATTATATTAAAAAATTCATGAATTTTAAAATTTGATCAGCATAGACATTTATTTTATAAATAGAAAACATTTTCATCTTGGTAATTTAGACGATTTCAATTTTTGTAATTTTTCGAATTTGGAAAAGAAATAAAATTATTATTAAAAATTAAACCAAGTGTCTATGTGTGTTTTTATTTTAATTATTTTGTGTGTTGGTAGTATGTGGCAGGTATTACCTCACACTATTTTTATTATGTATTTTAGGAACTTTGAATTTTTTCAGTATAAAAAATCCTATTTGCCACTCTTATTTGACATGCTCAATAATTTTAGCTCATTTTATAATTCTGGCCAGAATTTACTTTTTTGTATAATTGAATAACATTATACAATCCAAAAAGGCAACTTTGCTTCTCATCAAAAATGGAAAATAAGTTACATAAGATTTCAAAAAAGGCAATTTGTATATCAATTATTTAATTCCAGCCAAAATTAAAAATTATGTAAGACTGGCGATGATTACTACTGATGATAAATAGCAAACTCCATTATTTTATTGGAGAAATACTTTATTCAATATAGTTCAAAAAAAATTTTATGCTAAAAACTGCATTTTATATGTAATATAGTAATAATTGGTATATTTTACTTAAATAATTTGATTAATAAATTATTAAAATTATTACTTTTTTGTATTTAATTATTCTAAAAGAGTAATTTTAACACTCATCAGTGGTGAAAATCACCAGTCACGTGATTTGACAAATTTTTATTTTTTGTTTAAAATGAAATTTATTGTTAATATTATTGTATAATTTATATAATAATAAAAATAATAAATAAAATATAATTTATAATAACGTGGATAATTTTTTTTTCTTTCCAATGAATATTAAATTGTAGTTATATGATTAAAATTGATGAAGTTTTATTATAAGTAAATTTATATTCAAATTACATGAAAAATCACAAAAAAAAAGACATTGTTTCCTAACCATCCTTCCTACCTCCCACCCATCAGCGAACGCAAGTTCTTTATATAATTTTTCACCTCTATAAGATTTTCATTATACATCGATAATTATAGTATTGCGAAACTAACCTAATTTTTCATTAAAAATTCCATTACAATCCCAACTAAAGTAACTAAGTCTATCAAAAAAACATACCTAATATCATCTATTTTCTGGGCATTTTTTCTGATAATGACTAAATTTACCGCACAATAAACATTTACGCTATTATTTTATAAGCTGAACATTACTTTCATCTGCAATTTCTTGCATCAGAACTCTCTTTCTTAATACTTCCATCACACTTCTTAATCTTTTTTTTGATGGAGCTTCTCGAACTTTAGTCATACAAGGACTAATAATCTGTTCAATTAAATCTTTTTGTAACGGAATTATATTTTCATTTTCTTGACTAGATTCATTAATTTCTACTATATTATAATTAACATTATTATCATTATCTATATCTTTTTTCTGTTTTGCTTCAATAAAATCTTTCAACAATTGAATTAATTCATGATCACTATTAGTTTCTAATGCAATATTAATAGCAGTTTTTGCTGTAGAAAATGCAATCCTAAATCTATTTTATTGATTAGTATTTTGACAAATAACTTCATTATGATCAGACTCTTAAATACAATATAAACTTTGAAATGTACATGTAATTTGGGAAAATGTTGACGTATCAGTAGATGTTTCTATTGCTATAAGAATCAGAGAGTTTTTAAAATTATTATCCAAATTAGTTAAAATATTATCCTTATATCATCTAACGGGTATGATACTAATATGAAACTTTGCTGAATTAGAATATAACATTAATCTCCAGAAATGTCAGCAAATTATGCCTTTTGTAATTGTTTTCAAACAAGTACAAAGGTGAGTTCCATCATCCAAAAGTATTACTATATTATATTTACGTGAAAGGTCATCTATATGTCATATTTTCCATATTTTAATGATATTTGAAATTTCAATATCACATAAAAGGGACTTTAAGGTTATTTGTGATTTGTCAATAATATCTTCAATAAAATTATCACTGGCAGTCTTAATATCTAAATTCTACAAAAAAGAACCATATTAATTATTGTAACTTATATAAAAACATTGCAAAATTACTATTAATTTTAATAAACTGATACTTACCTCATCTAAAGATAATATTAAACAGCCTTCATAAGTAAATGATTGAGAAATTTGAAATTTCTGCCATGATAATACAAGAGGCGTTAAAAAGTAATTAAGAACTGTATCAATATTGGAAAAAAATTGGGATGATAAATGTAGAAGACCAACTGTCGTTTGATGAGCTTTAAGATTAACTAATTTACAATATTGAAGTTCATCCTCATGTTTTTTATCAATAGTATTTCCAATTTCACAAAGATTACTTGCATTATTTAATATCTTTTTGATAATTGCATTAAAGGATTCCACACTTTGTGTGGACTGAATATCTGCATTAAATTGGAATGGTGTATAGGCTTTTACCCAGCTACTTCAATTAGAATATAATACTTTAGTCATAATATTGATGACTTTCTGGAAATTCATTTATCATAGATTCCCACTATTGTTCAAATAATTCTATACTTAATGTATTTCTACATAAGTAAAATGATTTATTAAATAAACAAAATTTTGTACCCAGTTTTGCTTTAAGGTGTTTGGTAATATTTTGCCCAAATATGAAAAAGGCAATAGAAATGTGGCGTCATTAGGAACACATGAGCAGCTGCATTAATCAGTCCCAGTTCGCAATCTGTCTAAAATGCTTTTGGTACAGTATTGTTCATTGCTTTCATAAGATATTGTAAAATCCAAATATAAGTAGACGTCATTTCATCTTCAACAAGAACATTAACTACATTTTGAAACTTTCCATAATTGTCTTTAATTATAAAAACACTTAAATACATGTTATATTTATTTGTTTTGCATGTGTTATCGTTTAACACCACATCATGAAATTGTTGGTATAAATCCTGTTGAAGAGGCGATATCCAGAAAATACCTGACAAACAGCGTTCATTACCTGAATGTCGAACAAATACCTTCCAACCTGGATTTTGAATTATTTTTTCAAGAAAGTTATTAAGTAATGAACTCGTATCAGAATTTTCTTCATTTTCATTCTTACGTAAATAGTATATTAAATTATAAATATCCTGTTTATGAAATACATGTTGAGGATGTTTTTTTTCAAAATTTCTAACTGCACAATAGGTGCCACCCTGCAGTTTGTAAAAAACTTTAAATCTTGCATCATTTCATCATTAAAATGTCAATATCTAGCAGTAAGATGTACTATTTGTATAGGATTTAATTCATGATTATGCGTATCTACTAATATTGTACATTTTATCCTATTTTCTGTCTTTGGTAGTGAAAGTTATAATGCCATTCACAATTATTTTTATTAGAATTGCGTGAACAATGTAAATCTTGATTAATAATCTTACGAGCTTCATAATTACTACTAGAAGAACAACGAAATGATTTATGTCAAGTAATAGATCGATTATTTGCATCTTTATCATTACGAAAAATCTGGTATCCAAAGCCTCTTTCTAAACAGTAATTATATAAAAATGTATCAACTGATGTCCAGTCATCAAAACTATCTTCTATGCAAAGATTATATTGATATGAAGAACAATTTAAGCTGTCATTAAGACCATCAGATAGTTCTGTAGTTTCTTCTTCTAGCTCATTAAACAAGTGTTCAGGAGATTTAGAAGGTGTAATAGTATTTTTTAATACATTTTTTTCATTGTACGGTACAGTTCTTTCTTCTAGTTCATTAAAAAAGTATTCAGGAGACTTGGGAGGTGTAATAATATCTTCAAACATGCTTTTTTCATTACTTTCAATAAAAAAATTTGTAGGTAAAATGGTATCTTCAGGAAAATTTATAAAGAAATCCCAATTTATGTCCATTGTAATATAGAATTTGCTAAGATAAATGCCACTGCATTAGTTATCATACCTTTATTTAATATATGTAGAGCACAATTTTTTATGGCTATGCATAGGTGTGACAAATATTCATTTAGTTAAAATTCATATGTTTGTACAATAATTACGTTATACAACATTATGGTAAAAATCACCAGTGATGAAACGAAAATTAAAAATTAATAAAATCACCAGTGGTGATTAAAATTCGAATTTCACCAGTGGTGAAAATTAAATAAATTTATTATAAAATATTTAATTTATTTATTTGCCATAAAATATATTGTTAATGTATATAAAATTAAAATTTTTATAAAATAAGAATAACTACATAAGTAATGCATCCAGATTTTAAAACTAAATGTTTTGTAACTAAAAAACCAATCAATAAATTTACATCAAAATTTATATTTTGATAAATTAGATATTGTATTATTTATATTTAAAATTTCATCTTTAATATTTAGATTTAATTTGATTTTGATATATGTAATTAATGGTTTTCAATTAGAATAATGCATATTTTTTGTAAGCTACTGTAGATAAAATTCAGATTTAGTAGTCTTTCATCTTTTAAAGTTATCTTAATGCATCCCAAGTGCATTTTAAAAGTTTTTTTGATAGAGTTAAACCTTTAAAGGAAAAATAATTTTGTAAGATCTTTAAACTAAAACTAGGCTGTATAGTAAACTAGCATCCAATTTGATGATAAAATGAAATAAAAAAAATAAATATAAAGAAATTAAAATTAGTGCAGATAAAATAAGAGTAAAACCAAAATATTGTAATTATTTTATTAAAAAAGCTAATAAACCAACAAAAAAAAAATAAAATTTGAATATTACTTTTAACTTGATATCCAACTACCTAAAATTTAAAAAACAAAAAAACAAAATTAGTAAATTAAAAAAATTAACAAAAAAAAAAAAATTTTTTGTTACCTTCCAATTGAAAAAGTCAAGTTAATAGTTAAGTTTGTATTATACTGTAAGTTATATAAAAGGAGTAGTATCAAGTATTACTCATAATATCATAAAAAAAATAAAAACTTTATTAATTCTATTTATATTATATGAAGATTTCAGAAAATACATTGTAGCAGCTTAATATAAGCTTTAAAATTACGACCTGTAGGTAATTTTACCTGCTCTACAAACTTACTTAATATTCTAAGAAGGTTATAAATACCATTTTTGACAATTTTGACAATTTATGACTTGGGATGAAGAATATATCATGTCTCACCCAGGGTGAGGAATAAATGTACTCAATAAAAAAATATTATATTATTAAAAGAATTTTAAAATAATGATTTTACAATGTAATGTAAAATTTATTTTATGATTTTCATATTTACAGAAAAATTAAATCAATAAAAAGATTAAAAAAAGCCCAAATAAAATAATCAATAAATTTATAATTTTTTAAGGTATAATTTAGTAATTATATAACAATTGAAAAACAACGAATGTAATTTTTATAAACTTTAGGAACTTTGATTTCCGCTATTTCAATAATAATTTTTTGATGTAAGTTGATTAAAACACGGTAATAAACGAAAATATTACAAATATTTAACCTAAATGATGATCTTCTAAAATATCATGCTATCGCAATAAAAATAGGAAATTAAAGAAAAAAATATCTTCAAGCTATTCAAAACTTGATAATAAAATTGATCTACAGTCAAAATGTCCAATATAATCATCATATATTTATCATAGTCCATTAAAGATCACCATATAAGTCCGTTCATAAAAAAATCTTAAAAGAAAGGTCCCATAGAATCTAACCCCGCTGAAGTTGTTGGAATAGGACCACTATTATTTGTTTCTGATTCACGAGGTGGTACACCAACACCACGACAAATAGGACACTTGTTAGATCCTTCAGTAAGCCACTACAAAAAATAATTTATACATATGAAAAGGGGAAAAACCACCTGAGAATGTAACATATATATCCTGCAAAAATTGATGGAATCTGAAAAATGAAATTGAAAGCCAACGGTATAACGAACTGACCTTATCAATACATTCCTTGTGGAAACCATGGCGACAATTTAGTACTCTAATTTCTTCGTCAGCAATATAGTCACACAAGCAAACTTGACATTTTTCTGCATTTCCTAAAAGATCTGTAACAATGCTTTCATTATATAATGCAATTGGTAAATTTGCATCAATCTCGCTTTGTGTCGTGGTTGGAGGTCGTGCAGGTCCAATAAGAGATGATAATAACATCATATCCTCATAAGTAGGATTATCAGAAAATAATGATGGTGTGGTGAGAATAGGATGAGTAGAAGGATAGGTGCCTCCTAAAACATAGATAATCCACGATCGTGCAGGCGGTGTCTGAGTAGCAGTTGATGCAGTAGATCTAACAGAAGCACGACTTGAGGTTGAAGAAGACCGAGTTCTTGATGATCTACTTGAATTATTTCTACTATCAAGATTAGTAGAGTTATCAACATTTTGTGATGATGGTGAATTTCCATTCGAATCATCTCTTGGCTGGACGCTTCTAATTCCAATAATAATAACTGGTACCATGTGAGGTGTATTACTTGAACTAGTATCACTTGTCACATTAGGTATTGAAGATGTAACATTTGCACCAGTTTCTGGTGTGATGCTTTGCTGTGTCAAAGAAGAACGAGATCCACCAAAGCGAAATAAACGGAAAAATGACATAGGTTGTGATGGCTGTGAGCCAGTTGTGTTATTATTATCAATAGGAGGGTCTCGTTCCTCAGATGACGAAGAAGCTGCCGTTAATTGATTAGTAGATCTATTTGAAGCTTCACGACGTCGCCTCTGAAGAGCAGCTAAGAAACTTTCAAAACTTCCATCGTGCCCCTCATTTGCCGCTCTTTCAGCTTCAATTACAGCATTTTCCTGACTAGCAACAAGAGATGCAGCAGTAGCCGCTGCTGCAATAGACAAAACTCGCCCTAAATTATGATTTTCCGCATCGTCTTCATTATTATTACTATTATTACTATTACTATTAATATTACTGCTGTTGCTTTCAGAATCTTGCCCACCAAAACTAAACAGCCGTCTCGCCGAAATGCGAGTGACTCTTCTTCTTGAACGTTGTGGCGATCCTGCCAAAGGATCTGTTTGGGTACCAGCTGTCGAAGAACCTGAATTAGAGGATGATGTACTGGATAAAGAAATAGATGAAGAATATTGGCGTGTTGAAGATCCTCTGTGGGTGCTAGATCGGCGTAAGCGATCAGAGAAGCGAACATTTGGCCGCGTCATATCACCATCTAAATCGCCATTAACTATAGCATCAACTGAACTCGAACGAGGACGTCTAATATCAAACATTGTTTCTGAAGTTGGCAAAGTATTATGAGTTGATTCCGAATTACTAAACGTTATACCGGTATTTGACGAAGTTTCTTGTCCATTATAACTTGAAGATCTAGTTCGATTTCGTCTTAACAAACTTGGCGCTATTGCATCGGTTTGCCTAGGCGCAAATGAAACATCCTCAATGGTGTTGTGATGCAATCTTTGATGTCGATTTAAGGGTCTGCTAAGAGTTTGAGTTTGAGTTGTTGTTCCTGTAGAAGGAAAAAAAGAATATAAACTAGAAAGTTGTTGTCTTCTGCGTCTCGCTGGTGTCATTCGTAAAACTCTTTGCGAACCATTTTGGGGAGCTTGCTCATTCGTAGAAGTCGTAAACTGAGCCCGATCCTGAGAGCTGGTCCGGCTGACTTGTGTACGTACTCTCCTTGAAGCGTATGTTGTTCCATTAAAGTCTAAACTATTGGCATCTCCAATATTATTCTCTGAATCGTCTACCATTATAACATCCCCATCTTGATCCTGACTATTCGCTGAAGAGGAATGTGTCTGGCCCATAATAATTAATTCACTTACAATTACAATAATGTTTATTCAAATGTTTTAAGCTATAGTTTGTTCAAAATTATACAAGGAGTAGTTTTAACCTATTTCTCCGTAATTAAGCACTTGCGAAAATTAGTTACTAGATAATATTATTTATAAATCATGTGATTATAACCTTTTTGTACTACATTTTGATTTATGTATTTAATGATTGTTTTTTGCTAATACAGTATAATTTTTACAATTTATAAATTTTAACTCAGGTGATACTACCTAATAAATTTTTTAAATAATAATGTTTGTTTCTTTTTTTGGTGTTCTTTAAAATCTAATACTTTTTAATGCTTTATAACATTTTTTCTTCTTAATATTTTTAACATCCTTTATCATTTAACTTTTCTTTTTTTTCTTTTTAGACTCTTAAAGGTAAAGTTTTTTTATTATATTTGTTTTCTTGTTATTATTATTCTTAATTAATTGTTTTCTTTTTTTTGTAAATTTTTAATAAGTTTATTGATTTTTAGAATTTCAAAAGTTTATTTCCTTTACATTTTATAGCAACTGACCATTTTTTATTCTTTTTTTTATTTTTTATTCAGTTTAAAATTTTTCTTAAAATTTATTAGGTTTCTTTTGGATTTTTTTGGGAGGTTTTCTTGAATTTATGGTTATTTCTTTTTAGGTTTTATCTTTTTTAGGTTCTTTTTAGAAATTCTTTGAATTTCTTTTGGTTTCTTCTTTAAAATTTCTTGAATTTTTTCTAGATTTCTTTTTTGAATTTCTATTTAAGTTTTTTTCTTTTAGTTAAGATTTTTCTTAATTATATTTCTTTATATTTAACTTTATAATAATTTTATTTTATTTTATATTTTGATTTTAGTTTTATCTTGATTTAGTTATTTTTTTATTTTTTATTTATTTTTCTTTTTAATTTTAGTTTTGACTCTACTATTTATCACTATATAGTAATAAATAATATTTATCACTATAATTAAATGGTAATGAATAATTATTATTATTATAAAATTTATTAATGTTACCTATTACAATGTATTTTATTATATTAATAAAATAGCTATTAAAAATACAATAATTTTATTATTCAATAAACATTTTGATCCTAATCTTAATGCAATTATAATCTAATATACTGATTCTAATTCTAATGCAATTATAATACCAGGTAATGTACTGACTCTAATTTTAACACAATTATAATTCAAATATACTGGCCTTAATCATAATGAAATTTTATAAACTATATATTAATTATATAGTAATTAATTATTATTTATAAACTATATAAAGATACAAATATTTAATATATATATAAGTAGGTTTTGTGAGTGATCATCATTTGATAGAATTTTTGGTATAATCAAAATTCTATTAATAAAGTATACATTACATGTATATTAAAAAAAATAAAATAAAATAAAGATGCAAATAGTATACCTATTTTATTATTTGTTATTAAATAATAATTCTAGTGTACTGAACTTAATCTTAATACAATAATACTAATATATAAAGATAATAATTGTTAAATTAATCTTTTAAATAGATACCATATATTGCAGACCATAATACCCTAGGTATAATACAAATTTTGAGTAGTTGACCTTATACTACTATATTTGTAACTCAAATTTTTATTATAATAGCATTTATTTCAAAGCTTGTATAATAATCAGAAAATTATTTACATATAATTTCTGGATAAGATTCAATTCTTTAAATAATAAAATTGATAAAAAAAGTAACTTTTTTCATGTAAAAAAAGGGAAGATACTATATATAAGGGAGTATTATAGTCATCATTAGACAGGATATACATAGTGGTGCCATATATCTCAGCCGATAGTTTTGCCAACCTGCCTCCTTTTGCTGAAGGAGTAGATGATTCTAAAAGGATAACAGCACCTTCTCTAGGGAAGCAGATAACTCTAAAGAATAACCTTCACATCTGTCTCTAACTGTCTTCCCATCTGTTTTACTATTTATTATCAAAAACCAAGAAAATTAGTAGAAAGAAAGCAAAAAGAGAGGAAAAATAGAGTAGTAAGACAGTAAGACAGATAAAACAGATGTTTGAAAACTTATACAGAGAAATATTTTCAGAAAAACTTTTATTCTTATCCCAAAATATGTTTTATCTGACTTGTTTTATCTTACACAAAGCCTAACGTTTATTTTCTCAGAATCTCATTAAATCAGTCTATAAGCCTAATTAACTAGGCTGATGATCCCTACTTATTTTGCAACTCCACCTACCATCTCAGAAAAAAATAGGTAATTGAATATTATCTAAATGTTATGTAGATACAACTAAAAAATGGCCACTCAAACTAACACTCAAGTAACTGCATCGTTTTTTAAGTTCAGTGAGCAAAATACAAACTTTTAGTATCAAAATGCTTAAAAATCTTGTCTTTACAGCAGCAAAGGATGCCAATGACCTCAATAGAGCCAAGTCATATCTTCATAGCTATTTTATTCTCTGCTCCAATTCACATAGAGTTTTTATGTGATGTCCTAATATTAAGACCTTTGAGCATATTCCGCTAAGAATATTGGTATGCTCATTCGTCCCTATAAAAAAAATTTATACTTAAAATATATTTAAAATACACTTAAATTTCTTTAAAATATACTTAAATTTCTTATTTTATACTTAAAATATACTGAAAATTAAATTTTTGCAAAATCAGTATCTAAATTATAATTAATATATATTTAAATTATATTTAATTTATACTTAAATTTTGCCTATTTCAGTATATTTTAAGTATATTTAAAATAAAAATATTTTAAG